>CM077226.1:2721079-2778579 GCA_039654775.1 Spinibarbus caldwelli | reverse complement strand
ATGTCATATACTTGCATCAAACATTGAATGGCACTGAAGAGCCATTTGTAGAATAAAAATAAAAAATAAAAAAGTTCAGTAAGAAAACATTCGCTACACAAAACACTGAAACGATACAAAACAGGTCCCTGTTGAAATCCTGGAGGTCATGGGGTCGTTCAAGTTTCTCATGTAAACAGAAGGCAATATTGAATGAATTTTGCATTACGATCAGGTTACGAGTCATCATCAGACTGCTTTGAAATCACTTGTCAGTGGATTGTCCTTCTCTTTAATGGCAGGGGTCAAAGGGGTATTTGGTGACCCCGCCGTGCAGCTCCACCACTGACTCCGCCCAGGCGATGATGTCACCGGTCATGTGACCTCCACACGACGCCAGGCTGTAGATGTCATGCGGTGTGAGAACATGAGACCACATCTGAACGTCTGAGATTTCACCAACAAACGCCTGCGTCGCGTCGAAACGGCCGCCCAATGTGTCCTGGGAGAAATGGGAGGGAGATTGGGGAATATTATATTAGCAACACCAAACAGAGAATGAGTTTAGTGTGTTATACACTTGGTGTGTGTATATATATATATATATATATGTTTTTTTTTTTTTTGACCCTCTAACTCTTGCATTTTCTAATTCTATTCTTTAAAAAAAAGAAGAAAAAAATGTGCCCCTTTTAGACTCTATTCGTTTACAAACTGCTTGTTTTCTTAAAAAAAAAAAAAAACTAACACTAGCTTCTCTTTTCTTTTTGTTTTCTATCTATTTGTTTTCTTTTTATTTATTATACAATTAACAAAAAGAAAAAAAGGCCTCTAACACTAGCATGCTCTATTCTTTTTCTTTTCTTTTAAATCTGTTTTCTTTTTATTTATTATACAATTTAAAAAAAAAAACTTGCTGCATGTACTGCGAGACTTGTTATAGCTTGTTATAACTTTACTGGCTTATTCATATTATATATGACTTTCCTTGTGAAAAAGAAGTATTCTTTAGCATAGTTGTAAAAAAAGAGTGTTTATTATGGAAATGATATACTTTAGAAAAATATACTTGTGTAAACTGAATGTAATGTTTTCAGACAATTGCAAGTTATTTACAATTATTTATTATAGTTTCAATTTATATTAAATGCAATTAGCTGAACTTTAGAGTGTTTTTGACCCACTTAAGTACATCTTTATATGTAATTTCATAATGACTTCTATTGTCTTTGAAATGTGGTTAAAGTGTTACTGTTGAATGCGCTGACATGCGTTTATGATAAAATACTTCAGTGGCATTTCTAACCTGTATGGTCAAACTTGCATGTCATGTTTTTAAATATATTCAGAATTACACATTTGTTAAAATGAAGTTGCAGTTTAGTACATTTAAAATATATTAACTTTAAATGTATGTAACACACTACACATAATACACTACAGTTGAAATTATAATCAAGTACTTTACATATGTATGTTAGTCAACACATTAAAATAAGTGTATTTTAAAACTTGACAAAACATTATTAAAACATACTGATTTAAAGAAAACATAATTTGACTTTATAACAAAAAGCACATTTTTAGAATTGTACTCAAGTGTGTTAAAAAAACATGAAAGTGTCTCTCTTTAAATACACTTAAGTGGCATTTCATTAATAAGGTCAAGATTTTAAGATTTTACTCTACAAGTGGTCTTTCAATGCAATTAAGCACACTTCTTTTTCACAAGGGTTTAAATATCTATCGGTGCTTTTGCCGCAGTGTTAGGGGGTTGTGAATGATTGCCAGCGTGTTGCTATGCAGTTGCGCCAGTAATAAAAAAACATGAATACATTAGCAAGTAAAATGAGGAATATGAGCAGTATCTGCATTTGTTTGATTGTATGCTGTGTCTGTATGTTACCTGTTCCTGTCCCAGTATGAAGACACCTCCAGGTTTGATGGGATGCCAGGGTGAGAGGTTTTCTCCTGAGCCTCTCTTCACTCCGTCCTGATAGGCCTCCCACAGACCGTCCCGCGTCGACCACGTCACACACACATGGTGCCATTTACCATCACTCACCGAGAGCGGTAAAGTGACAGCCTGTCAACACACACACACACACACACGGAGAGAGAGAGAGAGAGATCACACAGAATTCCCTTAAGAAACTTTGTGTCCTCTTATTTCACCATCTGTCCTTCATTTATCTAGTCAAAAAAAAAAAAATCCTTAAGGAATGTGAACTCGTGGACTACTTTTTGGAATATTTATTATTTAATCCTCTAAGATCCAAATGGGATCAAATAGAATCCTCTAGAATTCAAATAAGATCCTGCTGGATGAATTGAAATTCCTACTGGATTTTTGAATTCTTTTTGATACCTAGACATTTATTAAATATTGAACATTATTTAACGAAGACGTCTAACTAGACAGTTAAAGGAAATCACAGCAGAGCTGAAGGAATTTTGAAACCATAAAATATTTTGAATTCTTTTTAAATTCTTAAAGGGGTCTAATATTTTGGTCATCAAACTATTCTTATTGGAAACTACTGTACATCCCAAAGTCTGGGGTCAGTAAGATTTTATTTATTTATTTTAATTAGCGTGGGTGCATTAAATTGTTCAAACGTGACATTTATAATGTTACAAAAGGTTTCTATTTCAAATAAATGCTGTTCTTTTGAACTTTCTATTCATCTGTGAATCCTGAAAAATAAAATGTATCACGGTTTCCACAAAAATATTGGGCAGCACAACTGTTTTCAGCATTGATAATAATCAGAAATGTTTCTTGAGCAGCAAATCAACATATTAGAATGATTTCTGAAGGATCATGTGACACTGAAGACTGGAGTAATGATGCTGAAAATGCAGCTTTGATCACACAAATAAATTACAGTTTAACAGATATTCACATAGAAAACAGCTATTTTAAATTACAATAATATTTCACAATTTTACTGTATTTTTGAACAAATAAGTGCAGCTTTGCTGAGCATAAGAGACATTAAAAATCTTACCAACCCAAACCTTTAAACTGCAGTTGTAATGGAAAAAGAAAATTCTCAGTAAGCTTCTGTATTTCTGGTTCCAAACGATAATGTGCACATTCCTTCATCTATTTCACTCACTCTGTCATCGACCAGCAGCTCCATGGGGTTGTTTCCCCACTCGATGAGCACCAGCTCGTTGGCCTGTCCAGGCACAGAGTAGGAGAAGGGCGTACCGAGCCCAGGCCCGATGCCAGCCTTCATCCACAGACACAGCGTGAAAGAGAAGATCTCGTGCAGCAGCGTGCGCTTCAGCCGGCCGTACATGTAGTTGGTCCTCATGGAGAAGCCGATCTGGAAAGCTTCTGTGGGTTTGCTCTGTTTTCTAGAACCTGTGAAGATGATAATCAGCGTCAGGTTTTGCATTACAGGCAGAACTGTGCGATTTATAACCAGTATGGTAAGATCTAGTTTAACTAGCATGCAGCTAATCAGGGAGTAATCAGTTTGACTTTTCAGATTAGACCAATCTACCAATTATTGTTACTGATTTAAAAAAATTATGACCATAAAAATTATATGATTAACTTTTAAGACAAGTCCTAGTCTAACTAGTCTGGACTCGAAGAAGGACAGATGTAAATTTGTCAGGATATATGGATGAAAGTTTTTTTGAATGCTTATCTTAATATTTTATGGGCTCTGTAAATTATATAAATACATTTTTAGTCATTAAGTTAATTGTTAAAGATTTATTTAATTTAGTTAATTTAGCTTAATTATTTTCATTTTTTTTACTGTTGATTTTATATTAATTACACTTCTACATTGTCTAAATTTAGTAACTGATTTAATGTCAGCATTATTATCTGGATTATGTAATTAGATTCTAAAAAGTTGTCATAATCAGATTACAAATACTTTTTATTGATTACATGATTACCTATCATTCACACAGTAAATTATTCATAATTTATTTATTTTCTCTTTTCTCCACGAAACGGTTTGTGAAACCATGTCATGTATAATTGCAGTCCATGTAGTTGATAACAAAGAATAGAATGTATTTTCTTTCTCTTTGTGCAGTTTTGTATCAAAATGGTACAAAATAATTTTATTTAAAACTGTGACAAAAGAGTTAGATCAGAAATAATCTAAAAGAAATCAAAAACTACAGTGTAATTTGTAATCTGTAACAGTACCCAGCGCTGTCTAAATTTCTACATTAAAATTTCAATGATGACATTCTCACTCAAAAATAAATAAACAAACCATCTGTTTGTTTGTTTGTTTTTTTAACAAATCACACCCTGATTAAAGGTAAAAACAAGTCATACCAACTTAGAACATAGTAACTGATTTTTACTGGTCAAAGATGGCCTACCAGCCCTAATAATCTTGACCAGGATCTATCTAGAGCTATCTATCTAAGGGTCCAGCTGAAGTGCTCTTAAGCAGGGTTCATCTGATCAGCTGTCTCACCCGCGTCAGTGAGCCTGTGCTGCAGCTGACTGAGAACCGCGTCCAGTTTGCTGTGCGCTCCAGGATCCTGTGCTTCTCTGTGACCTTGCAGGTTATACAACAACCTCTCGAAGCCATGCTCGGAAGCCTTGTTGTCATGGTGACTGTAGTCTTGGTGTCCGTCGTCGTGGCTGTTGTTGTCATGGTGGCTGTCATTGTGGTGATCGTCGTCATGGTGATCACTGTGGTGACTCTCGTCGTGAGGATCACCGTGATCGTCATGGCTGTCGTGGTCTCTGTCGTCATGGTGATCGTCGCCATGGTGACCGTCATCATCCTCCTCCTCATCCTCGTGGTCGGTGTGAGCGCCGCTGGTTAGTGAGGCAGAGTGATGGTGTTGCATCTGTTGCTCCAGAGCGCTGATCTTCCTCTGCAGGAGGTCCTTCAGTGAGCTGGAGTAGCTGCTGGAGGTGTTTCTCGTCTGCAAAATTTCAAACGGCTCCGTGAAAACAAAGCATGATGATTATGACCTTGAAGTCCAGAATGAAGTCCTTTTTTTTCCAGTTTGTTCAGATTGAAATCAAAAATCCAACATGTTTATATCACTCCGAATGACGAAACCATTTTTTTTTTTAATAAAATTAAATCAGTCCAAAATGACAGAGTAGAATCTTTCAGCACTATTTATAACAGGGGTGCCCAAACTCAGTCCTGGAGGGCCGGTGTCCTGCAGAGTTTAGCTCCAACCCCAATCAGACACACCTGAACCAACTAATCAAGCTCTTTGCGGCAGGTGTGTTGAGGTAAGTTGGATCTAACTCTGCAGGACACTGGCCCTCCAGGACCGAGTTTGGGCACCCCTGATTTATTGGATCTATTGACTATCACCACTCCACCCTAAACCACAAACCACTTAGTGCCCAATCATTTTTATCATCCCTTGTATTATTAATAATTAATATATATGAATTATTATGAGTTATTATCGTCAACTAAACAATTTAGTACTTGAAACAAAATAAATGTCAACTGAAATAAATTGTAAAAAAAAAAAAAAAAATTCAACATTTAATTTCAACTATACATTTCTCATTTTCATTTAGTTTAACTTGATGTACTAAAACAACAAACTAAAGCTGAAATACTATATAGACTATACTATAAAAACTACATAATAGCTACAAAATAATTTACATATAGCCGAATCAAATTCATTTCATAACTGATGAACTTTGCAACATCGAATCTGCTTTTGAACTGAACTGAATCAACAATGAACTGAACTGAACTGAATAATGACACTGTTGTCTTCTGTAGAGCGGCTTTACAGCTGAAACAAAATTTGTTTCATAACTGCATAACACTGTTATTTCCCTGTTTATTAGCTGCTTTGAAACCCATCTGTACAGTATAAAATTCTGTAGAAATGCAAATCTTATTAATTACACGATGTGTCGATTAATCGCAAATTAAATTGGGCTGTGAAAATACCCACAAAAGATCATTTAAAGCCTTTATTGTGTAGACATAAATTGTAGCTTTAGAAAGAAATATTCTAACACTATTATTTGTATTAAATTACCTTTTGCATCAAATTACAAAAAAACTAGTTTACGCTAATGCACGGGTGTTTCCAATGCAGCGTCTATGGGAAATTTGACTACGTTCTCTCTTCTGACTGCCGTTATTTTTTTCCTTTTATTGAAAGTCATGAAAATATTGTAGAGTTTTTCTTTTGCTATTTGAGCAAATGGGAATGCAAAAAATATATTTGTGGTACTCTCCTATTCACTGCTCTTCAAGTTAACCCAACTATGACGACATCCATATTTTAATCGCGTTATGTTTTCATAACTAATTAATTAAGTTTATGCGTTAAACTGACAGCCCTAATATAAATGTGTACCTGCAGGTTGTCCAGCCGCTCCTTTAGGCTCTGCAGCATCCTGCTCATCTGCTCCGGCGTGGACGAGGGTGAAGGAATCTCCTCTGTCAGGTGCTTCTCGCTCAGCGCACCTTTCCCAGCGTGATGCCCTGCGACCCCGTCGCCATAGTGGCCCAGCTCCAGCCCGAGGTGTCCGGTGTCAGGTGCTGTGGGGTAGGCGTGGTGGGCGTGATGGGCCAGCTGTGCAGGCGTGCGGCTCAAACCCTCGCACAGGTTCAGTTTGGCTGTCAGTTCCCGGATGGTCTCCCTCTGGTCCAGGATGGTTTCCTTCTGCTGCACCAAACTCTCCCGCAGGTGCAGGATCGTGGCTTTGGCCTCCTCGGACATCCCCCACCAGCCGTTGCTGTTCCCGCTCGGCCCGCTGTGGTGTCCGGATCCGGGGCCCCCGGGGCCGCCCGCTGTAGAGAAGCACCCAGGGTCGGCATCAGCGGGAATAGGGGTGCAGATGAAGCGAGGATGAGGGTTGTAGTCTGAACCCGGCATTCCTGTCCCAGTGCTTACGGAAAGACAGATGGCATAGAAGAAGAAGGAGAAAAGCCCCTTGCTTTTTCTTGAGCTTGCTGGATGCATTTTTGTGGGATGAATGCAGTCAAATTAATCAAATAGTTGGCTATTTGATGTTTAAAGCTTCTAGATCCGTATCTTCAGTAGAAGAAGCACATGCCTGCTTCTGTCTAAATCCTGTAAAACTGTCTCTTGCTGCTTACTGTGTCTTTCTCAGCCTCCTCCTCTCCAAGGTCATCATCCGTTCAGAGACCATGTGTATTTACATGTAATCCGTCTGATGATCCTGCTCTTGCCTCTTCAGAGCAGCTCGTCTAAAGCCTGGAGAAAGAGTTAAAGAAAACTCTTATCATGATATGTTTTCAGAAAACTGGACATCTTTTACTTTAAACTATGACATTTTAAATTCTTAAATTACTCTTTTGACCCACTTAATGTGGACTTAATTACATCTTTATATGTAATTTCATAATTTTATTGTCTTTTTAAAAGAAGGAAAGGAAAGGTTAAAGTTACTGCTGAATGCACTGACAAGCATTTATGATAAACTAAAATATACTTTAATGTCATTTCTATTGAAATTTGGATTTTAAGTAATTACACATTTGCAATGATGAAGTTGCAATTTACTACATTTAAAATGTATTAACTTTAAATGTAATATCAAATAACACATTACAGTTAAAATTATAATCAGATACTTACTATAATCAAATACTATACTAATATGTTGGTCAACACATCAAAATAGGTGTACTTCACAAAGGATTATCATTATTAAACTATGATTTAAAATATACTTTAAAACTTTTAATTTGACATTATTACAAACTGCTCTTTTTAAAAGTGGACTTAAGTGTGTTAAGAGACAGTCATTAAAGTGACAGTCTCTCTTTAAGTACGTAAGTTGCCTTTTATTTCATTACAGATATATATATATATATATATATATATATATATATATATATATATATATATATATAACTTCTAAGATTTGAAGTACACGTGCACTTTCGGAACAATTAAGTGCACTTTTTTTCAGTGTCAGTGGGTCAGTGACACATTTGACCCTTTTGACCTATATGACATTACAGCAACTTCAGTTGCAATTTACAGTGTTTACTCTGTTGCGAGTGAAATTTAACCACGAGGAACAACATATTATAAATGGTACATGATTTACAGCATTGCGCCGTACAGTATGTACTATCATACCACCCAGCCCTACAACAATTTTCCACTTAAAAATAAAGGCTCCTGTTATAACCGAAGGGGTTTGACAGCCTGACACCACATCCTTTGGTAACACTTTAGTTTAAGGACCAGTTCTCATTATTAACTAGTAGTTTATTAGAATGCATATTATTAGCATATTGGCTGTTTATTAGTACTTATAAAGCACATATTAATGCCTTATTCTGTATGATCATATTCTAGATCCCTTAACCTTTAAACTCCATACCTAAACTTAACAACTACCTTACTTACTGTCTATTTATAAGCAGCAAATTAGGAGTTTACTGAGGCAAAAGTCATAGTTAATAGTTAATAGCGAGAACTGGTCTCCAAAGTGTGACCAATCCTTTATATTATCTTCAGTGAACTTTTCCACTCTCTAGTTCTTCTAAAAAACATCTACTGATACTTAAAAAAAAAAAAAAACCTCAGAAACCATTAGACTAATCTGTAGAACCTGCAGAACAACTCCTTCAAAGGAGGTTTCTAGAAGGTCGCTCCATTTAAGAGTTCAGGATTATCAGTTTAAGTTCCTCAAAGCTACTGAATTAATACAGGACAAACATTTACGCCTGCACAAGTGGAAGTGTGTACGTCAGAGTCTGTCCTAATGAGGATAAATCAAGAAAAGAGTCGTCATCAAGGGTCTGCAGAGGATTAGCGTGTGTTTGAGAGAGAGAGAGAGAGTGTTATGTATCTACTCTACCTGCTGAACTTTGCCCATTAATTGGATTAATTAAGTGCTTGGACTGATGGCTGGCAGGAAGGCAGCTGGAGTTTCATACTGTCCACAACTTAAAGAAGAGAGCGAGCGATGACTGTACTGTATTAGTAGAAAACAGGATGCAGAATGCAGAATTTAAGGAAGTAGGACTCAAATGGAATGAAACGCAGAGAAACTCTGCTGAACTTTTCAGTATAAACATGTACAAAAAGTGTAATACCAGACACATTAAAATGTATTTATAATCAGTGTTTTAAATGATAGAAATAGACATTTGTATTTAATTTATATTTATTTTGCTATATTTACTAAGTTTAATTTTATAGATCATGCTGGAAGAATACATCATTTTCCAGAAAAATATATTCGAAGTCTTGAAAACTGAGCCAAACAACAACAACATATAATCAATAGATTAAAATTTTGAAGTCAGTATTTCTGTTTAGTTATCTGAAAATGTGGCGGATGTTTGTGATGCTGTTTATCAAAGTTCAAATTTGTCGTGATGGCTGTTAATTGTTGCGTCATTATTGAAATTTTTTTGAGAAAAAATTATTCAGTATTTCACCAAATAAATTGAAATAATCAGTTGTGTTGGAAATTCTTTTTGAATGTCTTTGAATTTTATTTCAGTAAATTCCTTTTCCTGTCATTCCTCCAACTCAAACTCCAATTCAACATCCAATTTTTTTTTTTTTTTTTTTTTTTTTGAGATGCAAACAAACATTGTGATGCTTTCTGGCAAAATTCAAATTTGTTTTGATGACTGTTAACTGTTTCAACATTATTGAATTTAAAAAAAAAAAAATGTCATAACTTTTCTGATGGATGTCTTTGAACTGCACTTGAGTAAATTACTCTTTCCAATTCCAACTTCCAACTTCAATTCAACATCAAGTTGAGTTTGGCCAATTCAATTCAAATAGATTTTTGAGAACTGAAAAAGAGCCAGTTCTTTGAATCTGAATGTTACTCATCCCTGATTGACATTTATACAATTCTGATTCAAATAAATCCAGGCCTCACGGTCTCTCCATCAATAACAGACAACTTATTTGACAGTTTGTGTGGGTTTTGGCTGTGGTTTGTCTAGTAACGGTTGTGTCTGTCGGGTGAGTGCGTCTGCCAATGGTTTGTGTTCAGTCATGGAAGGATTCTGCTGTGAGACAGGCAACCTTTGATGAAACCAGAAAAAAGTACCCTTGACCTCAATATAAAACAATATGTATAATAAAAGCACATACAGCTTCAGCCACCCATATACAGCAAGAATGAAGCACATGATCAAATCTGGACTCCACAGATCGTGCGCATGTTTGCGTGAAGATCACAAGCTTAGAAAGCGTGACAGATGGAAGTGGTTGAGAACAGCGTGAAGCCGTTTCCCCAGTCTCTCTCAATCCGCACTTCATCTCAGTTTATCTTCCTGTCTAAATCCACATGATTAGCCTGATTGTCGGGTTCAAATGAAGGCAGAACTTTAAGTCAGACACATACAATGCAGTTTAATGCGCCTTCTGCTGAATCCATAAAAAAAGTATTAACAGCTATATCTAGTCTAGTAAAGAACCATCTGGATCTTCAAATGCCTGTTAATTCTGCTTTAGTCATAACACAAAATGTAAAAAAAAAAAGAAAAAAAAATACATTTAATGTGAAATATGTCATCTTTCATTTAAATATCACTAATGTTCTTCTCAGATATTTGAGAGCATTTACAATGCTATAGCTGCAAGTACATTCAGAATTATAGACAAAAGAAAATCTGAAAAATAAATGCAATTAACTTAAAATACTCTTAAAAAACATGTAATTGCATGTTATTGACAATTAAATGAAAACTAATTGCAGTTTTAATTTATATTAAATGCAGTTAGCTGAACTTTAAAGTGTTTTTGATCTATTTAAGTAGGACTTAAGTACATCTTTATATGTAATATCATAATTACGTCTATTGTTGCAATTTTAAATGTATTACTGAACTATACACTACAGTTAAAATTATAATCAGCATGTGCTTTAGTATGTCCAACATAACCAAATAAGTGTGCTTTAAAGTACAACACAAGATTATTAACACTTGTACTTGAAAGTAAACCCTTTAATTTTACATTACTATAATGTGCACATTTGAAAAATGGACTTAAATATCTCTCATTAAGTGCACAAGTTTCATTTCATTTTCATCCATTTTATATTATCTGCAAGTACGGTATATTAAAACAAGTGCACATTCAGTATACAATTAAGTGCATGTTTCTAGTCCTTTATCAATGTTAATCACAACGATTCTCGACAAAACTGTGGTAACTCAACCACTGTCAAAAAGAGAGATCAGAGGTATAAACTTAACAAAATGACACAAAATCCTAGAAGCTGTTTCTTACAATGAGATCCTATATTAACAATACCATCAAAAACAGTATTGCAGTTATGACTATCATGATAAATGCTTATCTGGGCAGAAACTGATTTTTGTGCCAATAATGCAAATGTTTTAATCATGAACTCCTCAATCATTACCTCAACTAAAACGCAATTCATAAAGAAAACATTTGAAGAGTTCTAACATCTGTTGATAAAATTAATAATCATAGACTCTCTGAAAATAAGAAGCTAAACAATCAAATACAAGAAAAATGCAGTCTAAAGTTCTCAGTAATCCATAGACAGTCTTCATGAAATATAATTATATAGAGTATAATATAAAGAGACACACAGAGAACTGGAGTGTGTCCATCAGTGTCATTCACACTGGAGTAAGACACACACGTCAGATCATCTCCATCTCCTTACCTGTGCTACAGATCTCAACAAAACACAACAATCCACGAATCAAACACAGGCAGCGAGGGATCTATGACAGCCATAAACAATCTGTCAATAACAGAGACTTACAGTAACTGTGCAGATGCTGTAGTTCGATTGTGCTGATGTTCTGTATTGAAGCTGTTCATATCTGTGGACTCCTGCAGGTTTGTCTCTGTGTTTGTCCTGTACTGCTAGTTCAAATCAGTCACCAGACGGCTTGTAAGAGATTTAATCCAGTAGAGTCTGTTTAACACACGCCTCCCCTCCACTCCTCTCCTCCTCTTTTCTTCCACCTCCACCTCTTCTCTTCTGTAGCCCCCGCTGCTCAACAGCAATTAAAGTCTCCTTTGTCCTGTGCTCATTAATCCTATCCTATCTCAAGAGCTTGCAGTTAGTAATTTCATTACAGTTTCACTGTTGTGTTTAAATGACGTGATGAAATGTTTGGGATGTGCTAGAAAGACCTTTAGGTTTGACATTTGTTGCTGTCCAAGTAGACAATATAGACAGCGGGCTCCAAAAGCACTAGAGAAAATGCTTATTTTTATATACATAACAATTTAACTAACAATATATAGCAATTTACATTATTAGCATGAGAATTTGAGTGAACAGTTTACTTTCTAATCTAGTTGTCGAATAACCTGGCGTTGTATATTGCAAGCGTTGTTGACTCTGTGATAGGGATATTTTGCATCATTGAGATTAAAGAGTGTAAAAAATTTTTTTCAAAGTTGTGAATAAAGCAAAGATTATTGGTGTATGTTTTAATTGTTAAAATCAATGTGTTTCCACTTGTTGTTTCTATGTAAATAGAAGTCACTGTATTATAATAGTTTTTTAATGATATTTTAAATTAGTATTTTAATTTGAGTTATTCTGTTGTTTTGTCATTTTTATTATTTTTTGTCTTTTTTTAAACATGTCTATATAGTTTTATTTTATTTCACTTAAAGTTTATTTTGTTTAAAGTAACTTTTTTATATAGATTTCGTTAAGTAACCACGCTCGCTTTTGTTCCTTTTTACATGTTGCTTTGTATACTTTGTATAAAAGTGTCCGGTAATGCATGACTGTAACCGTAAATTAAAAAATTAACATACATTTTAAAATTTGATGCTTCACTTTTGATTTCAAAGCTGCATAAACACATCCTGACGATCATGTTCTGCTGCAGGATTTGAGATGATAAACCAAAGAGCTTTTTCTGCTTTGATACATTTGAGTAGTGACCAACACTTCCTGTAAATATTTCTTAGTCATTTTACATCACAACTACAAATTTGACTGTGGACTCTTCATACTGTGGACATGGAGTCTTTGCTCCTCTCTGGAGGCCATGTTGTGCCACATGCTGTCACAGGTCTTAACAAGATAACCGGCCTAATTAAAGTCTGAGCAGAATCCAGCACAGCAGCCACCGAGACAGATGGACGCTGATTGAGGTCACAGGGAATATGCACAAACACAAAGCACAGAAAGACTGAGAGAAAGGTGAACAGGACAGACTTTGGTTCACATTAGCGACTCATTAATTACCATCCAGTCACAATGTAATAGACAGTTTGAAAGATCACTGTAAAATATGGCAGTGTGACAATCCATAAACTTCCTTTATTCTGTGCCAAAACAAGGATAAAAACTGGATTATTATGATATGATGCTTAAAAAGCTAGTTTGTCTTTCTGTTCAACAGAATAGAAATGCAAAACAGTGACTGAAAAAATAGTAATATGAAATATTGAGCGTTCGTGGTGTTTTATTTTGTGTTGTCTTAGAACATAGGATGATATGAGAGACATAAAACTAGCACAGAAATGTAAGAAATCACTTGACAACATTTAACCAAACAATGTCTTGACTGATCAGTCAGCTTCTATGAGGTTTGTAATTAAAAACTCTCAGAAACAGAGCAGCAACTCTACTAAACAAGCCATGAAAGTAAACTACATGAAGACATTAGTATCATTATCACATTGTTCTCCAGTCAGGTTACTTAACTTGTGTAAATGTGTTTGTTGTGACCTGATGTTGGGTGTTTGTGTGTCAGATCTGCTTCTGTTTCCAGGAAGACAGAAATATGCTCGGCACACAGCCGGAGGTCAGAGGTCAGAGGTCAGCTCACCTGTGATTGTCCTGTACTGGCAGATGAGTAAACAATGGTGGTACGAGACAGAGTTATTTATAGAAAACAACTCTGATTTATTGTTTTATTTAACTGGACTCTCCATTAGTTACACTGTAAAACAGGTTACCATATGAAGCTTTCTGAACTCTCAGCCAAAAATATCTGCAAAATTTGTAGTTTATCTTTAGTTACAACCAAAAATGTAAAATAATGTAAAAAGTTAAAGAAAAAAAACTTTTAACTGGTTAAAGGGATAGTTCACCCAAAAATGAAAATTCTGTTGTTAATTACTCAACCTTCCTGTCGTTCCAAACCCGTAAGACCTTCGTTCATCTTCAGAACACAAATTAAGATATTTTTGATGATATCCAAGAGCTTTCTGACCCTCCAAAGACAGCAAGGGATCTAACATGGTCAAGGCCCAGAAAGGTAGTAAGGACATCATTAAAATAGTCCATGTGACATCAATGGTTCAACTGTAATTTTATGAAGCTATGAGAATACTTTTTGTGAAAACAAAAATAGCGACAAATATTCAACAATTTCTTCTCTTCAGTGTCAGTCGACGTGCGTTTCACGAGAGTATCACGACGCATGCGTGTGATGCTGATGACATTCTTCGTGGTACTGCGCATTGAATTCTGACACGGAAGAGAAGAAACTGTTGAATAAAGTTGTTATTTTTGTTTTCTTTGTGCACAAAAAGTATTGGGCCTTCAACTTGATACTTGTGTTGCTGTCTGTGGAGGGTCAGAAAGCTGGCAGATTTCATCAAAAATATCTTAATTTGTGTTCCGATGATGAACGAAGGTCTTACGGGTTTGGAACGACATGAGGGTGAGTAATTAATGACAGAATTTTCATTTTTGGTGAAACTATCCCTTTAAGTCACCTTATTCAACTTATATATTTTCCCATTGTGCCATTTACTTTTACTAATTGTATTGTTCTGGTGGTTATCATTTACAGATTTTTTTTTTTTTTTTTTTTTTTTTTTGTAGTTTAAGTAGTTTGGTAAATTAACAATTTTAATATTTTTTAATTTCAGGGTTTGATGTGGCCAACACAGCTTTTACCATAAATATAACATTTTTGCAGTGTATAAAAGGTCTCTGTTTGTTCTACATTGTGGCCTGTATAAACTTACAGTAAAAGCACACACTACTGTTCAGAAGTTTGTGGTCGACTTTGTAAGAGTTTTTCTAACCTACTCCGTAAGTCTCTTATGCTCACCAGTGATGTGTTTATTTGATCAAAAATACAATATTACAAGAGTAAAACTGTGAAATATTAATTTAAAATAACTGTTCCCTTCCATAGGCTCACTTCGATGTTGCATCATAGTTCATGCTATGGGAACACCCCTGGGTGGAACCAATTGTTTGAAGCCTAAACAGTCACACGTCAATTCATTGGCTGATGGTGCTGTTGCGTCATGCTCTATATGTGATTTTTTGCACTATAGAGAAGCTTAAGTTGGAATAGCCAGCTTCAGCCCAGTGTAAGTTTGATGAGCTTTTTTTTTTTTTTTTACTGGCTATAGTCCATGTCCAAAATGTAGACAGCTGCCTTTTATTTATTGATCTCCATGCCAAGACAGGCTGGGATTCACAGCCTCATCCCACTGCTCACCAGCATCATCACAGTTGTATTGATTTGCAATTGGCAATTAAGGGATATACCTTCCAATTTCGATGCAATTCACCTTGCTTCAACTGAGTTCTTCTGACTATAGTGAATGTAAAGGAGATTCCTGTTTTGAGGCAAATCCTTTTTGCTCTTGGAGAATAGGGCTATAGAGGAAGTCTGTTTTTCAGAGGAGTAGAGCGGTTTCTACATCCATTATTTTCTAGTACCAAAAAGGACGGTGGTCTGCACCTATCCTGGACCTGCAGCATCTGAACTATGCTCTGGCAAAAAGCAAGTTCAAGATGTTGTCTCAGAAGCAGATTCTGGTGGAGATTCAACCTGAAGATTGCTTTGTCACGGTAAAACTGAAGGATGCTTATTTCCACGTTCAAATTGCCCAGAGTCACAGAAAGTTTCTCAGATTCGGTTTTGGGAGCAAAGCATTCCAATTTCCAGTGCTTCCTTTCAGCACTGGCACCTCACACACACCGTCACATGAAGTGCATGCATGCTGCTCTGGCTTCTCTGGGACTCTGGGGAAACCATGTGCTTAATTATCTTGATGACTGGCCAATTTTAGCCTGATTGGAGGAGCTGCCTTGCTGACACTGAGACTTAGTTCTTGATCATCTGCAAGAGCTGGGCCTTCAAGCTGAATTTCCAGAAGCGTGTTCTCCTGCAGCAGACCCCAGACTAGGACAGAGTGTCAGTGTGGGTCTGTGCTGATGTTATGGCAGCTACCTCTGTGATTCTGTTGGGCCTGCTCTACATGAGAGTATTCCAATTGTTGAACAAGAATATAGAGCTCAGACTCTTGTGGCCAGATTGTCGCATGATAAGGGTCTCACAAAAATGCCTTCGAGCCCTAGACGTATGGAAACAATCTGTGGTTTTTCACTTAAGGTGTTTTCATAGGGGGTGTTAGGCATCGCAAGATGATTGACAGATGCCTCCTTGATAGGTTGGGGAGTGGTGTGCAGAGATTTGGAGGGGCAGATATCTTTCATGGCACATAAACTGCCTGGAGATGTTTGCTGTGTATCTGGCACTGAGACAATTCCTCCCCACGCTCCAGGGTTACCATGTCTTGGCCAAAATGGATAACATGATGGTGGTCTCATATATAAACCATCAGAAGAGATGTATTTGTGTTGCATGTGGTTGCTAGCGTGGCACATCCTCCTTTGGGTACAAAACAAGTTTCTGTCACTGAGGGCATTTCACGGAATTTCTCTCTTTTGTACACTGTAAGCAGCAATAGCTGCTACATATACTCAGAATGAAGTTCAGGGAATGGAGGCTGCATCTTCTGACATTGAGCCTTATATGGCAACGGTTTGGCAGAGCTGAGGTGGATCTGTTCACTTCTGGTGAAACAGCTCATTGTCCTGTGGCTCTCTCTGTCACAACCAGAACCTCGAGGAGTAGATGCTCTAGCACAGGAGTGGCCGAAGTCCCACCTGCATATGTTTCCGCCAGTCAGAATGATTCAATAAGTCTTGGACAGAGTGAAAGAAGACAGAGTTCGCCTTCTGCTGGTGACACCATGATGGCCTTGCCAAGTATGGTTTTCGAACCTGATCTCTCTTCTGGAAGTGCCTCCCAAGAAGATATCACAGAGTTTGGCACCCTTGCAGCATATATAGCTAACTCAGCACTCAAACTTCTATCCCTCAGCAGTTTTCCAGCATCCCTCCACCACCCCGACTCTCACTCTCAACTATTCCTACCCTAGTCTGGCATATGGGGAGAGTACTCTGGGTTCGGGGCAAATTCTGAGCTTGGAGCCTTCCCCTTGGACAGCATGCCAAATATGCATACTCTTTACTCTATCTGATTTTTGTATGTATGAACCAAGCGGCAACCTTCCGGTCTCTCTCTTGAAACCAACACGGAAGTGACTTAAAATGGACTGGCAGCTAGAGACTGGCTCCAAAAGGGATTCAGTCCTATAGACCCCCATGTTAAAAAGCCCAATTTTACAGCAGAAAAAAATGTTTACAGCCTGGTACAAAAAGTGGTTTTGATCTATATAGCTTATTTTGCCCTTCATGACAACTGTGAGGGGGGTGACTTTTTTATGACTCATCTGTTTAAATTATATTTAGCCTTAAAGTTCTGCATAATTAAGGGAGATGGCCACTTGAGTGACAGATATATTGCCTGCTTGTCAAGCTAGGTGGGCGTGGTTTCAGCAAACAGGCACCTCAGCTCCAGCCACATCCCGCCTCTTTGCCCATTTTCGATTATCCGGGAGTAACGCACTGCCAAGATGGCGACGACTGGCTCCGCCCACTTTGGGCTTCAAAAATTCTCTTCAGAAACCTACGGGTGATGTCACGGACACTACGTCCATGTTTTTATATGGTCTACAGTGTGAACTCGTGAGATGCCCATAAAGGAGGAGTCTTTGCATCTTGGTGTGGTGAGGATCCAGTTCACTGCCCGGTCAGGACACTACTGGATTTTCAGCCCCAACTACTTTGAGAGTACTGTATATGTAGCAGTTTTTGCTGCTTACCATGTGCAAAATGGAGATATTCCTTTGGGGAAAAATATTCACTTATTTCTAAAAATATTCAGGCCTTTCCATCCCTTGACTGTTCATTCTTGGGACCTGTTATATTAGAAATGCTCTCCAGGTCTCTGTTTGAGCCTGTGGAAATGGCTTCAGAATAGATTCTGACTTTGAAGACTGTTCTGTTAGAGCATTGGTGACCGTCAGTCTTTATCAGTGAATGCATCTTGTCAGGATTTTGCTATTGGTTTAGTTAAGCTCTTTTTTTTCTTATGTATCTAAGGTAGCCTCTGTGCCCTTTTGCTCACAGCTTGTTGTTTTGTAGTCATTATCCTCCCTGTCTTTTAAGTTACAGTAAGATGACAGACTGCAAACTTTGCCTCGTTAGAGCTTAGAATAGTTATGTTGACTGCACAAGCCACTGTTGTAAATCTGATCAGCCTTTTCTTTGTTTTGGAGCCTGCCACAAAGTGAAGGATGCCATATTCGGTAAGGCATGTGATTTCTTTGACCTATGAGGTGCACAGGCTGGCTTCACCTCTAGGTGTTAGGACTCACTCTACGAGGAGTGTAGCATCATCTCAGGCTCTTTTTAAGGGAGTTTCTGTAGAGGACACTCGTGTTGCAGCAAGCTGGTCCTCTCCACACAACTTTGTCAAATTTTACAAATTGGACATAGAGTTTACACCTGGCTCCCAGGTATTGTCTGTTTGAACATTGTTATTTCTATGTCCAGTGGTATATATAGTGCACGCAAGATTCCTTAAAGCAGCCAAATCAGCGGCAATAGCCAACTGACACAGAGTCTCATGACTTACTCAAGGAACAAGCTTTAGTAATCTATTTGAGTTTTTGCAAGTCTTTGTGTCGTAGGACTGAAGACTTTTTCATCCTCAACGCATATCAGCCTCATATACAGTAGGTCAGATCTGTGCTGACAAACAGCGAAGGAGAATTAACCTAATGTCTGCGCACACGACCCCTGAGTGTGAGGAGGATATACGGAATTATGATAAACCACTGAATTAATCATAGCATTACCTTAACTCACCTCTTGTGTGAGTGTGTCATGTACCGTAAGAAGCAGTGCTATAAACATGCATGTATATTTTACTACCAAAACAGACACAAACAGTGATCCAGCAGTCACCTCCCATGTATTATACATACACACACACTGTTTGTGTATGTATAATAACAGTTTGTTATTTAACATTTTATGAAAATCGTGATACTTTTTTTGATACTTTGATGATTAGAAAATTTGAAAGAACAATTTATATGAAATGGAAATCTTTTGTAAAATTATAAATGTCTTTACTGTCACTTGTCATCAATTTAATGTGTCTTTGATTAACAAAAGTATTCATTTTTCTTTTTTATATTAGCCCAATGGTAGTGTATCAGAGTTTCTACAAAAACATGAAGCAGCACCACTGTTTTCAACACTGATAATAATCAGAAATGTTTCTAGAGCAGCAAATCAGCATACAACCCGAATTCCGAAAATGTTGGGACGTTTTTTAATTTAATTTTTTTTTTCAATGACTTTCAAATCACGTGAGCCAATATTTTATTCACAATAGAACATAGAGTACATAAAAAATGTTTAAACTGAGAAATTTTACACTTTTATCCACTAAATGAGCTCATTTCAAATTTGATGCCTGCTACATATCTCAAAAAAGTTGGCATGGGGGCAACAAAAGGCTGAAAAAGCAAGAAATTTTGAAAAGATTCAGCTGGGAGAACATCTAGCAACTAATTAAGTTAATTGACATCAGGTCTGTAACATGATTAGCTATAAAAGGGATGTCTTAGAGAGGCAGAGTCTCTCAGAAGTAAAGATGGGCAGAGGCTCTCCAATCTGTGAAAGAGTGTGTAAAAAGATTGTGGAATACTTTAAAAACAACATTCCTCAACGTCAAATTGCAAAGGCTTTGCAAATCTCATCATTTACAGTGCATAACATCATCAAAAGATTAAGAGAAACTGGATAAATCTCTGTGCGTAATGGACAAGGCCGAAGACCTTTGTTGGATGGCCGTGGTCTTCGGGCCCTCAGATGACATTGCATCACTCAACGGCATGATTCTGTCATTGACATTACTAAATGGGCCCAGGAATACTTCCAGAAACCACTGTCGGTAAACACAATCTGCCGTGCCATCTGCAGATGCCAACTAAAGCTCTATCATGCAAAAAGGAAGCCATATGTGAACATGGTCCAGAAGCGCCGTTGTGTCCTGTGGGCCAAGGCTTATTTAAAATGGACTGTTTCAAAGTGGAAAAGTGTTCTATGGTCAGACGAGTCCAAATTTCACATTCTTGTTGGAAATCACGGACGCCGTGTCCTCCGGGCTAAAGAGGAGGGAGACCTTCCAGCGTGTCATCAGCGTTCAGTTCAAAAGCCAGCATCTCTGATGGTATGGGGGTGCCTAAGTGCATACGGTATGGGCAGCTTGCATGTTTTGGAAGGCACTATGAATGCTGAAAGGTATATAAAGGTTTTAGAGCAACATATGCTGCCCTCCAGAAGACGTCTATTTCAGGGAAGGCCTTGTGTATTTCAGCAGGACAATGCAAAACCACATACTGCAGCTATTACAACAACATGGCTTCGTAGTAGAAGAGTCCGGGTGCTGAATTCCGAAAGTGAAGAAATTACATTTGAACATATATTCGCATATTTTAAATTCTAATAATATTTCACAATATTACTATTTTACTGTATTTTTGATCAAATAAATACAGCCTTGGTGAGCATAGGACACTTCTTTGAAAAACATTAAAACATCTTACTGAAGAAAAAAAAAAAAAAGAAGAAAACACACAGAGAAAAACATTTTTGTAATTGGACTTTTAACTAAAAATTTTCTTGTGACTGAAATTTATCGCCCCGGATCTGACAACTTTCCCCCGTGACAACTAGCAGTCTTTTCAGCTGGGATGTTGAGGTGAGGCTGAATGAGTTTAATGGGTGTTTTGGAAGAACTTTTAATCTCAGGCAGGAAGCCAACTAGAGCAACACCAGGCAGACATTCAGGAGCTCAGTTTGCTGTCTGCTGAGTTCTGAGAAAGATGATGTCCTCACTTCCATCTGATACTAGAGGAGACAGAGAGAGAGAGACAGGTGAGTCATCCGGTTACTAGGCCAGACCTGGCAAGGTGGAGTTCCTGTATCGCTTTATCTCTGTGCGTCAGTGTCTAACACTGAGGTGTACGGAAGCAGAGGAACCAAAATAGATTTCTACTGAAACAACAGGCTTACACTGGAATACACAAATACTGACTGACAGACCAGTGGAAACTGTCAGACTCATGAGAGGCACATTCCCATGGAGTGATTTTAATAACACACGCTTAATCTATATTTTCTCATAAAATGAATGAATATCAGTACTGAATATGAAATACTAGTGCTGACAAATGATTAATCGTGATTAACTGCATCCAAAATAAAAGTTTTTGTTTACATAATATATGTGTGTGTACTGTGTATATTTATTATGTATATATAAAGACACACACATACAGCATATATTTTTAAAATATTTACATGTATTTACGTGTATATATTTATATTCATTATATCATATATAAATATATTAAATATATAAACGTAACATATTTTTCTTAAATATATACATGCATGTGTATTTATATATACATAATAAATATACACAGTACACACACATATATTATATAAACAAAAACTTTTATTTTGGATGCGATTAATCATGATTAATCATTTGACAGCACTAATAAATACATTTAATAATGAAAAAGCAAAGTTGTAATGGCATATTATTTGTGTTGTTTGGACAAGACTTAAGTCATTGTTGTAGAAAAGTGCATGTTATTTAAGTTTTGGAATAAAAAGTCGGGTTACCATGTTCATTTAATATAGACACATGACTCTTTGTTGCCACATTTTCCATTGATTCCGTTGGTGCACTCAAACAGTGGCATTTAGATGAAGAGAGTCAAACATGGGGAAAAAACAAATATAAAAGAGTAGTATCAGAAATGCAGGGATTTTCTGATGTATTCAAATGAAACACATTTTTAATTTTATTGTAATAAAAAATTTGGTTTACTGATCTTAACACATTAATTTACCTTTGTCTCCATGTAGATGTACACAGGGCCGTCGCTAGTGGGGTGAAAGGTGGTGATGATTATAGGGGCCCACGGCTGAGGGGGGCCCCCCGGCGATCTCAACTGACTGGCTGAGGCCAGCCTAAAAAGACGCTCAGGACAATTGATGGGTCACTGCTGTACGTCGTCACGAAAGCTTATCATTTGCACGTGTTTTTAAGCCTTGCCAATTTAAACATTCAAAAGAGTTTAAAGCATTCAAACACAAGACGCGGAAAAGCTGAACTGATTACTCGCACACCGTGTTCGGTGCACACGCAGAGAGCCTCCTCCTGCACCTGAACAAGTACAAATCACAGTTTAAACATGCAAACAGAAAAAGATGTGAATGAGCCCAATTCATCACCCGCGCACAGGGCGCACGAAGAGAGGCGCGTCTCGCTTAAACACAGAATTTGCCACTTCTACAAAATTATGTCAAAATACCCGTCTTGGAGAGTATCCTCGAAAAAACTGTCGGTTATGTCTTAAGTGAAAGTGAACAGTGGAGAAAGAAATCGGATGTGTATCATTATAATGGATGCATTGTCTCTTAAAGTGACTGCGCCTAATTTACTAGTTGCTGTCGGTGTCCTTCATGTTAATCCAAGAAAATGAAAGAAAGAAATTCACTCACTGCTCTTGACTGAATTACTTTGTAGTTTTAACAATAATTAATCCACAGTCAAACCAAAAATTATTCAGACACCATATATGTATATATATATTTTTTTATATATATATTTTTTACTAGTGGGTGCAGGACAGTACTGTTAATTTATGTAAGTGAGTACAGTAAAATAAAATGAACTGTGACATATTATACCCAAAAATTCTTCATACAGTGGACTACCAATAAAATTAAAAAAAAAAAAAAAAAAAAAAATTGGGACCAAAAATTATTCAGACACTTTGACCTGAGCATGTTTTGCTTAAGTGTTTTTCTTTAATTGCTAATGTGACCTGTTTACACCACAGACTGAACAAAATGAAGCATTGCTTGGTAATTGGTCAACAAAGTATTGATAGTTGTGTAAATATTGTCATACTAACAGTTGTCTGAATTTTTGGTTGATTGTAATCCATTACATTCCTTTCTATCAGTTATCTGACATTATCAAGATTAATTTGTTCTGATATAGTTTAACTCTGAGTTCTTGTCATATTTTATTTTCTAAACTATAGCAAATAAACTGTGATAATGTGAGAAATGTTGAAGTTGTCTGAATAAATTTTGGTTTGACGGTATTTTTAATTTTTACAGTAAAGACTATGCAGTGCCATTTTACATTTGATTATTCGATATCTGTACCTGGACACCTACAAACTTGAAAAAACTTAAACATTGTGTAAATAGCACAAATAAATAAATGGAACGAACATACAAATTAAACAATTTCAAACAGGGCCCACTGGTACAACCTGCACCAGGGCCCCGCAAACCCCAGTTACGGCCCTGGATTTAGAGAGTCACAACACGGAACAGAGACGACCAGTGTTTGAGTGAACATTTGGAAATAATGCTTTTATGATATTTCAGCATGTTCATCTTTTTTTTTTTTTTCTTTTTTTTTTTTTGTATTTGTGTATTTAAATGCCTCTCGACACTATGATGGCTTGTGTTAAAGTAAACAGCAGCAATTACCTTTTATTTGATTGTCACATGACTTTGCTTTCACATTTTTTCATTGGTTCCATTGATTTCATTGGTGCGCTCAAACAGTGGCATGCAGATGAAAGAGTCAAGCATGAAAAAGAACAAATATAAAAGACCAGTATCACAAATACAGGGATTTTCTGATGTATTCAAAGGAAACACATGTTGATTTTATTATAATAAAAATACAGGCTTCTGAACTTACCGTGTTAATTTACCTTTGTCTCCATGTAGATATAGAGAGTCACAACATGGAACAGAGATGACCAGTGTTGGAGTGATTATTTAAAAGTAATGCTTTTATGATATTTCAACATAAGTTGAAATGTTCAACATCATTTTTGATGCATTTGTGTATTTTTAGATATATTTTAGATATAGAAATGCAGATACCTTGTATGTCCTAGTTGCAATCAAAATCCAAATGCTACAAATAAATGAGCATGTAACTGCAGCTAATTGGACACATTGAGCATAATGTTAATTAAATGCATTACAGCTCTCCAATTAAGAGTGTACAGCTTGTGTTAAAATAAGTAACAGCAACACCTTTTACCATGATTGCTGTCACATGACTTTTCTTTCTCATTTCCATTGATGTGGTATAGCAGCTCGAACTTCGACACAGACTAAAGAGTTTTGCACTAGATAGCCTATAGCTATTTTAAGTTAAAACAAACGGCATAATTAATTCATAAATAACATTAAAAAAACATAATAAATATAATAATAATTATAAAAACTATACAGCACGTTAAGTTTATTTCCATCGTCGGTTTTGTTATCTTTCACAGCGTATAACGGTTTATGTAACCTCAGTTTACTAATTTTCAAACTAATAACATAAAAAATATTGAGGCTGAAGTTTTGGATCCAAACGCAAAAAGTCAGCAGAGCTCACTCTACACTGAAAAAAATGACTCATTGGATTTACTCAATTTTTTTAAGGTAAGTGGTTGCAATCAATTTATTTTAGCTATATTTAAATAAACAAATTTAGTTCTAAATTTGTTTATTTAAATGTAGCTTAAATAAATTGATTGCAACCACTTACCTTAAAAAAATTGAGTAAATCCAATGAGTCATTTTTTTCAGTGTAAACTTCAAGACTTGATTTTTATTATTTTTGAATACTTTTCAATTACTAAGTTACTTTAAAATTTTTATAAATACTAATTTTAAATACTATTTATAACGATAAAAATGCTCAAACAAAAAGTACAAGAAGAAAAAGCGTAAAAATATAGTCGGCAAACAAAAAAAAAAGAGACAAATTAGCCTATATTGTCTACTCATTTTAATGCAGTTATGTCTGGCTACTGACACTCAGTCATTAATATCTATAAAAAAAAATTAAGGTACTATTTATTGATCTAAGCATGTTGGAGATCACATCAGTTTTCTTTGCAAACTAATTCTATTTAAACTCATTACTGTAATATCCTGTGGTTAGTCGCCCTCTAGTGGACAGGTATTACTGTCACTCACATTGATATAAAGGGTTGAATTTAGAAACAGCTGAACATTTTGTATATTTTTATATATTTTTTCATGCATACCAAGTTTTGTGAAATTGTGTACATTGTGTTTTCAAGAAATAGGCCAAATAGTCATTATAAACCACCACAGCAAAATATATCAGCTCATATCTGCTAAACAATGAAATTAAACTTAAGTCTTTTGATAACTCATTTTGTAAACAGTATCTCAAAATGGTGTTTTGTGCAAACCAGACAAACGGCCTAGGATGAGTTTGAAAATGTTTCTTAAAGTGGCATAAAACATTTTGTACAAAGATTCTCACAAATTGTAGTACAGCCTTGTGTATCTTGAACATACAGAACATAGTAAATTTCATAACAGTCAGTTGTTCACAACACAAGTTAAAGCTGCTGAATAACTTGTGACATGTTTTTGATGTAGTGTCCACTATGAATTCCACGGCCTGTTGTTTAAATATTAACAATTAACACAATAAATAGGTCAAAAAGCCAAAATGGGCAATATCAGGCCATTTACTTGGCTAATAACTTTGAAAAACCAAAGTTCTTTTGAAATCTTTCAGTCATGAGAGTCTTGCATGATGTATGCCAAGTGCTGAATTGGACCAACAGCGAAAAAGTGTTTTATTTTTTTTTTTTTTGTATTTTTTTTTTTTTTCTAGAAAATCCAAAATGCTGGAAAATTGGTAAACAAAATTGAATGCACAGATTCTTGTAGAGCTTGAAACAGAGATTTAGAGAAAAATTTTGATCCTAGTCCTTAAGAGAAAAATAATAATTGGCAACACAATACAAGTACAACAGTGTTTGAGGCTTGGGCCCCTAATTATGATTTTCTGTAATGCATGGCTAAGCATGGGTTTTTGTTTGAATGCAACTGTTTTTGCCACAGGAAATACAAAACATTTTGGATGACACATATTAAACGCTAAGTGCCAGCAAAAGACACAAAATGTGATCACAATGACCATTCTACCAGAATTCATGGTATTTGTATTAAGATGTAGGTTCAGTTCAAAGTGTTTTTATTACTTTTATTATTTTTTGTACTTACATTTTTGGACCAAAGAGAGAGAGAGAAAAAAAAATGCACAAGACACACACACACACACACACACACATGTTTACTTAGCTATTTTTATACAGTACAAACAGTATATTCTATCGCCCAACACCAACCCTATACTTGAACCTACCCCTTACAGAAAACTTTCTGAATTTTTACAATTTCAAAAAAGCTTTGTTTAGTTTATTTTAAACCCATTTTGCAAATGAGGACGTCCCCAAAGGGAGGTTTTTGGAGATTTTGTCAGGTTTACCTCACTTTTGGGTACAAATTTGTCCCCAGAATATGTTTAAGTAGACACACACACACACACACACACACACACACACACACACACATTTTTACGCTCTGTTGTAAAGTTACATTTTGAGCAAGACGTTTACATTAGTTATTGTATTAAAAAGCCATTTAACAAGGATACTTTAAATATATAAACCTTGCTAGTACAGAAATATTTTTATAAAGACAAAAAAGAAACATTTTTGGTCATAATTAAAAACCCAACAAAAATAATGTCCAGTCAAAAGGAACGTGACAAAAGGGTCCAACATCATTTGTTTGCACATGCCACTTCTGGTATTGTATAATTAAAAGTGAAGAGTTGGTGTATGAATGAAAGCGGCTGTGTGTGTGTGTGTGTGTGTGTGTGTGTGTGTGTGTGTGGGCAGGGGGGGCCTCCAGTAATGAGTAGAGGCGCTATTCACAGCGCTGTCCCGTTACCTCATTGACATTCAGTCCCAGTGAGAGACACAGACAGAGAGTAAGAAGACATTGTCCAGGACAGAGACAGCGACCGAGCTACATAGCGACAGCAAATGGACATTTTGAGCGGAATGAAGATTAAAGTTTGATGTGAGCATGAACGAGTGTGATCTGAGGACCACTGAGTGTGTTCTGACCTGGATTCAGTGAAGAGTTTGGGAGAGACAGGGTGAGGGGTGAGGGGTGGACGAGGGATTTACTGGGTCAAACAAACCGACTACCCCCACCACTGAAGAAGGGAAAGTCAGAGGAGGACTAAGAAGAAAAAACACCAGACAAAGCACCGAGGAAACGATGAACACTGAAAAGGTAGGAAAATTCCTCCATATAACACAGAACACTGGAGTTCAATCACTTAAAAATACAATGAAACTAACAATCTGCTAAATTACTTTCAGTGCAAAAAGTACCATTTGAAAGAAAAATGAAAATGGGATTATTAACCCACTGATGGACGTGATTGGCATTGTAAATTCTCAGACTGATAAAGTTGCATTGCTTACTAAACTTTGAATAATTTTTTAGCCCGAGCCCGATGAATTGATTGGCTGATTATGAATTAAGCAGCAATATTTAAGAGAACATCTATCTATTGAAATGTCATGTTCATATCATCACGTGTTTTCCTTTCACTGTTACATTAGCGGAATCTAATCGCCACATTTAGCTCATATTTCATCTCTATATCATTGCAATAACATCACTTTAATCACCAGCTCTAACAGGGAACAGGTGTCAACTATGAGAAAAAAATTAGAGACACCAATTTTTGCTACATCTCAATTTACGTTATAGAAATGAATGCTATTTATGTGGCAATA
This sequence comes from Spinibarbus caldwelli, assembly GCA_039654775.1. Lineage (NCBI taxonomy): Eukaryota > Metazoa > Chordata > Actinopteri > Cypriniformes > Cyprinidae > Spinibarbus > Spinibarbus caldwelli. Next base: position 2,750,715 of record CM077226.1, on the reverse strand, counting down.
CAGAGCAAAAAATATGCACACCATTACATATTCACTGAAGATTAAAGTTTCATGTAGTGAGTAGAAATAAAATCTGTTTCTGTGTGGAGTTAGTCCTAAAGATCCATATTCAATCATCCATAATGTGTTTTTGCTTTGAGGTCATCTACTTTTAATTGTCTCTTAAAAACTGCAAAAATGTAACTTTTGGCAGAGACACTCACTTAAAATTTACAGTCTTTCTCTTCCAGGAAAATGGACATAAATTCATGATATAACTCATGTTGCACTCAGAGCTGCTGACACATTTTTGTCCAATCAAATGCGCTCTAGTGTAGGAATGTCCCGCCCCCCAATATCACTTAGAAATAGCAAATAGCAAACCATGGTTAATGGCTGTGATGTAAACTACTATTTGAAAAAAGATATGAGCTCTTGTCACTGTGGCAGAAGCCTTAAAGGGACAACTTTGTGCCTTATTTACCCCTAACAGGCAAATAGTAGCACATATTACTACTCTAAGGTACTCATATGCAGATTAGGGTTAGATATGTTTCAGTGTTGTCACTTCAAAGATGTTTCTAGCTTAATTTATGGGAATAATGTTGACTTGATTGCATAGATAAAATTTGAACTGAACTGAGCTGGACGATGACATCACTGAATCAATGATGAACTAACTTTAACTGGAAAATTGTGTTTAACACCGTAAAGCTGCTTTGACACAATCTGTATTGTACAACATTAATGGAACATTTGTTCAAAGTTATCTGGTCTTTAATAAAAAAAATGTAAAAAAAATCTGGTCTGCACAAAAACATTATTATGAATGAAATTTAATGTTACTACTTGTTTCAGAAGGTTCAGAGAACATTCAAAAGTAACATTCCCATAATGTTTGCAAAATGGAATGTTCCTGTAACAAAGTTTTAAGAAAAAAGTTTATATATATATATATATATATATATATTTTTTTTTTTTTTTAAAGCTGGATGTTTTGGGCATTCAGAGAACATTCAGAAATAATGTTTATATAACTTAATTCTTAGAACAAATTAGCAAAACAACACATGAAAAAGAACTGCATTTGTCAAGCAATTTCATTAAGTCTTTAATGAAACTTTAAGCATAAATAAATATCATGAATTGTGGGTGAATCACTGAATGTTGGTAATGGTTGGTGAACTATTAGTCAATCATCTGCAGTCAGTGTGAATCACAGAAAAACAAGAGAAGAGAAGATGCTCAATGAAGTATCATATGATGGGAATGTTATTTTTTGGAGGGTCTCACTCAATCACTTCATTTAGGTCAAATTCTTCCTCCTAATCTTCCTCTAATAACACACATGAGAGCGCTGACCTGCTGTAAACACTGGCCTTCAGAGCTGAAGCTTTATGTGATGGGTAATCCTGACTGGAATCTTTTATTTGAGATCTTTCCAGAAGGGAAGCCGTGTGAGCGCAGTGTTTGTTCAGTAGCTTGACTCTTGCGCTTGAGAAGAACTGCTCTCCTCCAGGGCACTGTGACATGTCAGACTCAATTTCATGAACTTAAGACATGCAATAACAGTGCATTAGGACGGCTTTGGCCAGACTCAGATTATGAAATCTCTCAAGGGTCAATAACAGAGGTGGTCCTTATTTTGAAATTCAAGGAATTATGTACAGTATATGTTTAAAATAAATTCACAAGGTAAAAACACCATGAAGCATTTGTCAAATATCCATCTAACATAATTGGTTTCATTTAAGTAGAAACATTTTCACGACTGAATCAGTCTGACTACATTTGATTTTGTTTTGTGGGTCATTTTTCTGTTACATCAGATACTGGATTTGCTAGCAGAATGTAGATTAATAAAATTGTGCTTTATTGAAAATGTGTCCTATTTAATGTCTAGTAACTGTTTCATAAAATACTATATTAAAAGTTGGAAATAAAGTACATCCTACTTTATCTGCATATAGTACACTCATGTAAAGCAATATACTGTATGATGTATAGCAAATCTCAACAGCTTGATTGTTTATATTGTTAAATGTAAAATGTTTATATTGAAAAAATGAACTATATTATCATCCAGCTCTAATCTACTTAATGTGACTTTAAGATATTAAGATATAACATTCACATTATGATTTCTAATGTGTATTATGTGCTAAAAATAGAAGTAAAATTGATTTGACTTGATATCAGCAATGCTGCATTTAGGATTCCACCTGTCCAACAAAACAAGTCAAATTCCTGCAGAAAAAAAAACATACAAAAAATAATTCCTTCCTAATTCCTCAGGAGAAATGAAAGATCACTCTCTGTTGATGGTTTGGTTTCGATATCTGAAGCTGTCATGAGTTTTCCATGGTTTGGACTGAAGAAAAATACTGATATTTTAAACCATTCTTTGTGACACTGTGACACTGGCTTCCTGTTTTTGAATGCCAATATCCTTGTGCTTATCCATACAAAAATGGTTTGTCAAGACAGTTGTGGAGGATCTCGATGAGTCCAGACCTTTGAGCTAAACTGGGCCGACGGCTGCGAGTCAAGCCTAATCATACAATCACACAATGCCTGACCTCTCTAATGCTCTTGTGCTTGAACAGAAGCAAATCCCTTCAGCAATGTTATAACATCTAGAGGAAAGCATTCCTGAGGCCAGTGGGGCTGTTATCACCACTTCAGTTAGTTTCAGTGTTTAAGAATAAGAGCAGGTGAACACATCTCTGTAAACTCTGATGTGATCTAAACATCTAAACATTCTAGATACAATTTCATAAAGGGATAGTTCACCCAAAAAAATAGAATTCTGTCATCATTTACTCACGCTCTAGTTGTCAAATCAACCTGTATGAGTTTCTTTCTTCTGTTGAGCACAAAAAAAAGATATTTTGTAGAATGTTGGAAACCAAACAGTTGATGGTAGCCATTGACTTCCATAGAATGGAAAACAAAACAAAACAACAACAAAAAAAAACCACTATGGAAGTCAATGGCTGCCATGAACTGGTTGGTTACCAGCACTCTTCTTTAAAGCAGATCTCTAGCTAATGCAGACAAACTAGTTGTTCATTGCATGAGCCAGATCCATCCTCTACTTCTCACGTTCTTGATCTCTTTCTCTCCGTGTAGCCGTGTGTGCTGTGACTTACTGAAGTCTAGAAGTGAGGTGAACTTATCTGGAGAGAGAAGCACAATGTCACGATCAGATGAGGTCAACAAAATGACAGAAAATGTCTACAAGGTATGTGTTCAATGAAAGGGAACAATAAATAGAGAATAAAAGATGATAAAAGGAGACGTCTTTTAAAAATATAGTTTCAAACATATGCGCCAAGGTCTTAGAAATGTAATCTTTTCTTCATATTTGTTTTATACACATTTTTGTGCAAAAAAATGCATATATCAACAAAAATAATTGACATAATGAAAAAAAAATGTAATAACGTCTTTATGAATCCTATATGATATCATTTCCTGTTTTATGTGTTTCCTGCCACATAACAACTTTAATCACATAAGCACTTTAGCTTTTTAACAGCATTATAGTTATAACACAAAAAAATAATTTGGAAAGTAATGAAATTATTATTATTTTGGTCACTGTATGTTTGTCTATATGTAGAGAGAGAATAATTTTATATAATTGTTAAAAATATTTTTTTAAAAATGCTTGTCTGCTTTTTTATTCTTTTTAGAATAGAATCTTTTTTTTCTTTTTATTCTTTTTAAAAATAAAATAAAAATAAAAATATGCCAAAGCACTCAATTCTTTTTTTAAAACTGTTTAAACACCACCTAGACATTTTCATTTTAAATGCCACAAAAAATATAAATTAATTCTAAAAGTATATTTCAGTCATTGTGAATTGTATTTTTAATGGTATTTTGAATAATAATAAAAAAAATTAGCATCATTGACAGGTACACAGTCCATTTTCCATTATTCCATCTCATGTATCGCTCTGTCCTGTTATGACAGCTAAAAAGGGCTATGAAGGGGTATTTGTCCATTTTCCATGTCTTCCTGTTTCAGTATTTTAATTACTGATTAAAATGTATACAGTTATGTCCTAATTGAATGTGTTGCGGATTCTGTGTTTAGGGCGTTCTGGACCAATTCAACCCCAGCCTGAAGAATTTTGTCACCATGGGCAAACACTATGAAAAGGCTCTGACAGGTCAGACATCATTATAATGTTATAGTTAATTTTCTCTGTGATGAGCAAAAGTCTGGAAATTAGTGTGAACTTGGATGTAAGTTCATCAGCACTTCACCAGCCAAACAATCATGGATTCTGTAGTACACAGACTGCTGTAACATGCCCACCAGTGTTGGGTGTAAGGCGTTACTAAGTAATTAATTAATTAATTAATTAATTAAATTACTTATCCACTGAAAAAGTAAAGTAAGGGATTACTGTTCATTTTTAGGTAATTTAAGTACAGTTACTTATAAAGTACTTGTGTTACATACTGTAAATAATTTCAACAGTTCTAAAATCAATATTGAATTTTAAATCTGAATTTACAGTCTAAAGATAAAACTGAATGCAGCATATTTAACCCTCTGCGTGCTGGCGCATTCACTTTCAGTTTTTCCTGATTCACAGAGAAACCTTAAATACTCAGATACAGATAAGACTAAAATCAATCGAATCTAAAAACGGCCTACTTTTATTTGTGTACACTGACAATAACAACAAAACATTGTGCTTTTGTAAAATAAACAAAATAAACAGGGTGCGCTTTCTGCCGTCTAGGTCTCCGTGAACAACTTTCTATGCATCACAAACTTAGCGAATACTTGACACAGAGACGTGAGAAATATGTCTATACAAAACTTGAAGTGTCTACTTTTAAATGAACTAATTCAAATTGAAAACGAATATTCTATGATTATGTAATCCGTATGAAACTAAAGCAAGGTACAGTCTTTCCCGTATATGAAGCTTGAAGTGTCTACTTTTAAATCAACGAATTCAAATCGAAAATGAATATTCTCTGATTATGTAATCTGTATGAAAGCGAGGTACAGTCTCTCCTGTATCTGAAAGCTTAGTGTCTACTTTTAAATGAAAGAATTCAAATCGAAAACGAATATTCTCTGTTTATGTAATCCGTATGAAACTAAACCGAGGTACAGTCTCTCCTGTATCTGAAAGCTTGAAGTGTCTACTTTTAAATGAACGAATTCAAATCGAAAACTAATATTCCTGATTATGTAATCCGTATGAAACTAAAGCGAGGTACAGTCTTTCCCATATCTGAGCTCATTATATGCAGTCACCTGCACGCAAATGCCCTCACCTAGATACAAAAAAAATTTATAAAAAAATAAATAAATCAAGATTCATCTAATTTTCATAGTTTTTGAAAGAAGACCTGCTGTGAGGAATAAGCCAGAAGAACAGCGTGATCTGACACAGCTTTATTCAGCGGAGGAGATCATTTCTGTAATTTATTCTTACCTACATTAGTTAACGTGTTATTTTTACATAAACCTATATGATATATATATATATATATAGGGATTTAAAGATGTAGCCCAATTAGCGATTTGAATAATTAAGTTGCTTATTGAGTAACTAAATTACTTTTCAGAGTAATTAGTAAAGTAATTTAAATACAACATCAATGATGTAATTAGTAATAGTAATTAATTACATTTTGAAAGTAACTTACCCAACACTGAAGCCCACTCTCTCTCTATCTCTCTCTCTCTATTTCTATTTCTATTTCTATTTCTAATTCTCTGTTTATCTATTTCTATCTCTCCAGGCGTCACAGTAGCAGCAAAGGGTTATTTTGATGCTCTGGTCAAACTAGGAGAGCTGGCCAGTGACAGCCAGGGCTCGAAAGAACTGGGTAAGACACTTCAAATCCAAACACAGTGAAAATACCAGAAAAATTTGAGTAAATAAATGTCCTCAAAGTTAAATAATCTCTCAAACTAATTGTATGGTCTGGTTCATAACCTAAGGATTGCACGAGAGTTAAGTCATTGCAAGTACAGTATACTTACAGCACATTTGCAATTAAAGTACTGATGTTGTCATGTAATTCCACTTAATTATTTCAAATGAACTGGCATAAATCAAGAGATGGGCAACTGGTTTTTAGGACAGAAACAAGCTGCTATTAGACAAGATGTTTCGATAAAAGTGAAAATGTTGCAACATGTTAATAATGTTATAATATTATTATGTTATATGACCCAAATCTAATTGTATAATTACAAAGTGTGTTTTTCTGGAAACTACACTACATTATCAATAAGTGCCTTAAAGTTGACTTAAAAAAAAAATATATATATATATGATTTTAGCTGTTGACCAAAACATATTCAAGTTACAGTTATATAATGAATATGGGCTTAAAGTGGACTCTGAGCTTTAATTTGAAGGTATTCTCATCACAATTGGAGGAAAGGTTAAGGAATTACAGCTCTTTAATATGTACCTCCCCCCTTTTTCAAGGGACCAAAAGTAATTGGACAATTGACTCAAAAGCTGTTTCATGGACAGGCGTGGGCTATTACTTCATTATTTCTACATCAATTAAGCTGGTAAACGGTATGGGGTTGATTCTAAGTGTGTCATTTGCATTTGGAAGCTGTTGCTGTGTGAACCACATCATGCAGTCAAAGTATCTCTCTATACAAGTGAAACAGACAATTGTTAGGCTTCAAAAACAAAACAAATCCATCAGAGAGATAGCAGGAACATTAGGAGTGGCCACATTTTGAGAAAGTGGTACATTTTGAGAAAAAAAGAATGCACTGGTGAGATTAGCAACATAAAAAGGCCTGGATGTCCATGGAGGACAACAGTGCTGGATGATCAGAGAATCCTCTCCATGGTAAAGAAAAACCCTTTCACAACATCCAGCCAAGAGAAGAACACTCTGCAGGAGGCAGACGTGTCTACAATCAAGAGAAAACTTCACCAGAGCAAATACAGAGGCTTCACCACAAGCTGCAAACAAGGCCAGATTAGACTTTGCCAAAAAAAAAAAAAAACATCTAAAAAAGCCAGAGCACGTCTGGAAAAGCATTCTTTGGACGACTGACATTAAGATCAACCTGTACCAGAATGACGGGAAGAAAAAAGTCTGGAGAAGGCTTGGAACAGCTCATGATCAAAGCACACAACATCGTCTGTGAAACATGGAGCAGTGTGATGCATGAGCTGCATGGCTACAGTGGCTCTGGGTTACTGGTGTTTAGTGATGATGAGACAGAAGACAGAAGCAGCCGGATCAATTCTGAAGTGTATGGAGATATGCTCTCTGCCCAGATTCAGTCAAATGCAGTAAAGCTGATTGGGCGGTGCTTCATATTACAAGTGAACAATGACTCAAAACATGCAGCAAAAGCGACCCAGGAGTTTTTTAAGGTAAAAAAGTGGATAGTTTTATGTTGTATTTTTGTTCAACCCCTTGAATTAATGTTTAAAGTCTGCACTTCAATTTCATCTTGATTGTTTAATTTTTATTCTATTCTGGTGGCATACAGAGCCAACATTATGACAATTGTGTCAGTGCCCCAATATATATGGACCTAACTGTATATATAAATATATATAGAGTGATTGGTTTTAAATTACAACTAATTCCCATGATTTAGATCCAGTGCTGTTTTGGTATCATTGTTTTTATTTTAAGATTTTCCATTTTCGTTTTAATTTTAGTTAAAATTTTAGTAAAATTGTCGGCGCCGATAACCTCGTGGGCAGCGCGTCGACATGTTGCGCCATTGTGCTTCGGGCGTCCTGTGTTCAAGTCCCGACTCGCGGACCTTTCCCGATCCCATCCCCCCTCTTTTTCCCACTTCACTTCCTGTCTCACTACTATCCTATCAATAAAGGGCAAAAACACCAAAAATAAATCTCTAAAGGGGAAAAAAAAAAAGTTTTAGTAATATTGTTGTGTGTTTTTGTCATTTTTATTTAGGTTTACTTATATAGTTTTTGTGGTTTTATTTTAGTTTTATGTAGTTTTTATAAGTCTTATTTTTGTTTTAGTTTTAGTTTATTAAGTAGGCTACATCAAAGTTAAACTAAATGAAAATGGCATTTGACAACTAGCCAAAAATATATTTATATTTATATTTATTTCAGCTAGTAGCCAAAGTGTCATTTCTCATTTTCATTTAGTTCACTTAGCTTATATACATTTATTTTTATTTTATTTATTTATTTATTTTTTTATGGTTTTAATTTTAGTTTTAGTTTTAGATAACTAGGACTATTCAAATCTATTTGTGAAGCGACACTTTCAGCAGAGTAAAGTTAATGGTGAGAACTGATTGTGAAAATGTAAGTAAATATAACTACATTGTTCAAGTTTATAGTACATCAGTGTTTACAGGAAACGAAAGCATAAAAACGAGTGACTACAGCAAAAGAGAATGAAGAGGCAAAGCCTGTACGATAAAATGGAGATGAAGAAAGTAAGAGAAAGTGAGAGAGGGGCAAAAGAGAGAGAGGCCTTTGTTGAAAGATTAACAACACCACATGATCTCATTGTGCTGCTGAAAACAGCGGGGGTGGACGAGAGGGAGGGAGGAGGGCCGGACGGAGAGATGCCAAGCCGCACACACACTGTTGCTCAGTAGGGGATAAAGAAGGCCAACATCCACGGCTCGGCCCTCTGGAACAGACAACAAAACACGCCACAAATTCACCCTCAATGAAACACAAGAATGGACAGACAATGCCATGCATATCACATCCTCTGAAGGAAGAAATTGCTCTTTTCCATTTTGTTTAGACAAATAATTGCATATGCATCACAGTCTGCAGTTTATGCAAGTTCATGAACATGCATTTCAAAAAATTAACATGCAGTTGTTGCATTATAAATCGAACTTTAATGTGACCCTATCGTAACCTTTATGTGAGTGAGATGTCATTATCGGGTCATGTATGAAATTATGTTTGATAACACAACTGTAAATTGTGATGTAGATCTCATGGTTTGTGTGGAATGTCTTTGACACGTCTTCTCATAATTCATATTGATTCAGGTGATACGTTGTTCCAGATGGCTGAGGTTCATCGGCAGATCCAGGTCCAACTCGAGGATGTGGTGAGTAAATGTGATTGCATTGTTGGAGCAAAGCTGTACAGTTTCAGCATAGTATAAAACGTTCAGTTTTTCTTGTACATTCTTAGCATGTTCTTTTTTACCAAAGTGACAAGTTACAATCACACAGTTCTCGCTTTCTGCTTCACAAATTCATATCCTAGATGCATTAAAACTACCAAAACACTTCATACGCATCTCAAATCAACTCATCCTCTATAGCACTAGCACGCTTTTCACCCAGCAAACATACTTTGTCACTCATAAAACAGAGACCTAAAAACATTACAGTTTTTAACAATCTGTAGGATCCATGTCTCAATACTTGGGTCACTTTTTCAAAACTCTTCATACAGTGAAGCACAACAGCATCTATGTGGACTAAATTGCCACTTATCATTGCTTTGGCACAAAATGCATTCAATGACGACATCTTTCCAAGAACATTAATTCTTTTCTCACTCAGACACAAACAACGCCAAAACTCAATATGTACCTACAGGCTAATTTGCACATGTTCACATACTCTCTACAAAACTGTTAAACTTACCAGTTAAAACAAACACTATCAAAGCAATTTGATGTAGCTGAACACCTACAGACGTGTTAGTCAATTTCATTCCCATCTATACAAAAGGGGAAAACTTAATAATTTTGTACTGTAATGTAAACATGAGCTAACATATACTGCAGTGAATTATATGAAGTACAGAGTGTCATTCTTGTTTTGCAAAGAAATTTTACAGAAGAAAAGATTGTATGATGCTACCTGTTTCTTAGGTCAGTCTTTCATGGGTGAAAGCCTTTGCTAGTGTCCCTTACCAAAAAGTTCAAATATATTTTTAAATATACTTTATATAGTAAGTATACAAATATCAGTGTACTAGTAGTAGACTTGTAAGTGTACTATTTCAATACTCTTTCGGACTAAATTGGCCCACTTTCTAGTATTTAAAAGTATACTTTTAAGTATAACAGTAGTAAACTTTGAGTACACAACTAGTTTACATCAATGTTTTTAACTTGTACTGCAATTATACTAAAAGTGAACTTATAGGTATACTGATAGTTTACTAATTAAATACTTGAAGTAGCATTTTTAGTACACTTTGAAGTATAGTCCCAGTAAACTACTAGTTTAGTAGTTTTATACTGAAAGTATACTCGTTTTTTTTTTTAAGTGAACTTTACATCATACTTTACGTATACTACTATGTCCCTATTTAGGTATTAATTTGTATATATTTTGTAAATGAATGTATACAAACATTTTATTCTGGCTTCATGCATTCTTTTTTTAAACACTTGAATGTGGGTAAATTTCATAAATAAAAAAAAAAGAAATAAACAACATTTTGAACAAAAAGCTGAAAAAAGAATATGAATTGGATTCAGAATGATAATCAAAACAAAGATGGAGCCGATCAACACCCCAAAGCTTGACAGTCATTATTACCTCTTCATTGGTGAACTTTTATTCCATAACGTTACACAGCTTTGATGCAGTTTTATATCTGATGATCATGTTAGATTACATGTGGAAGCATCTGTTGTTTCGGTTTCTTCTTCACTTGTGTTTTCTTTTTTTTTGGAAATTCTGTACAGAAGATGTGTACTAGTGCCCCCTACCATATAACAATGAAAACAGGCATTCTAGGAGCACAAGTATAGCTCAAATATATTTAGACTTTTTCTAAGTATAAGTCAAGTATACTTAAATGTCATTTTAAGTATATTTCTGAGAAGTACATAAAGCCCATTTCTGAGAAGTACATAAAAAGTAGACTAAAAGTATACTTTCCTATTTTTAGTTTAAAAGAAGTATACTAATAGCACACTTGAATAAACTTCTTTTTCGTAAGGGGTTATGGAAGAATAACTTGATTTGAGACACGTATGAAGTGTTTTGGTAGCTTTACTGCATTTTGAATGTGAAATTAACAGCTGTGCCAAGATGGTTAGGAGAACTGTGTGAAGAGTTTTGAAAAAAAATGACTTAAGTATTAAGAAATGTGTCCTAGCGATTGTAAAAATCTGTAACCGTTACCAATATACAAAAAAAATGATGGCTCACTGCCATATGGTCCATGTTTACATTACAGTTCAAAATTAGTCCTAGGTGTTCCCTTTTGTATTGATGGGAATGATATTGAAACACCTGTTTAGGTGTTCAACTACATCTGATTGTTTTGATAGTATTTCATTTTTTATATTTAGAATATATTTTGACATGGTAATACTGTAGAAGTGTAGCAAATCACTGTCTAATTCAGTTTTGAACTTAAGTTTACTGTAACCCTTTTGAAAAGTGTAAAATGTGCAAATTGGCCTGTAGGTACATATCATTTCTGAGTGAGAAAAGAATTCATGTCATTTGAAAGATGTTTTCATTGAGTGTAGCCCACATAGATTCTGTTGTGCTTCACTGTATGAAGACTTTTGAAAAAGTGACCTATAGTGAGAAAAACTATAATGTGCAGTATTTTATGTAATAATTCCTTTAGCAGGTGCTGCAAAGAAGTCATATTCTGAGACAAAACACCAGAGTGCCACAAGAAATGCTAGTCATACACAGAAAATCAAGAAATAAGAGGAAATGTTAAAGTGCCACTAGAAATGTGCTGTAGATATCTCTGTTTTAGTTTAGTAAATGAGTCTGGAGTGATTCGCTTACCCTCAGGACCCGTGTGTTTCCATACTCACTGTATTTGCTGTGTTTTCTGTCTGTCTGCAGCTGAAGCTGTTTCATTCAGAGCTGCTGTCTCAACTCGAGCAGAAACTGGAGCTAGACATCAAATATCTGACCGTGAGTGGACATCACTGCCTAACTAAACAACCTACTGAATTTACTAAATAGTGGAGCTCAAACAAGTAAACACAGAGTTTGTCTTGTAAATCCTTTGAGTAAATTAATCAGAAAAGATTAATATGGGAATGAACTCCTCCTCCTGAACTCTCTGAAACTTACCAGAAACATGATATACTGTATGAAAACCTTTGTCCAGGCGACGCTGAAGAAGTACCAGAGTGAGAGGAAGTCAAAGGTGGAGTCCATTGAGCGCTGTCAATCACAGCTGAAGAAGCTGCGGAGGAAGAGCCAAGCTAGTCGCCATCCTAACAAATATGGAGACAGAGAGATGCAGGTACAAACGTCTAATTCCTCTAAATGATCAACATGATCAAACTTTGCAGTCACACACAATTTACTCCATGCCTTCTGTCGTCTGATTGACAGTTTATTGTTTTTTTATCCAGTAAAAGCTCTTTTAGTGTAGTTGTACAAACGTCCAGCTTCAGCTGTTGCTTCACGTGTCTTTTTTCTGTCAAATCTTAACTGATTTTTATCAAGTAAACGTCAGAATAACTGCAGTCATATTTCCAGATGAACACTTACTGGACTGAAGCAGCTCAGCTTTACTTGATTCTCCATCAATCATTTTTCAGAAAAATCAGTGCGTCTCAAATCTGATCATCAGGATCTTTTGAGGAGCGTTTGTTTCCAGAAGCTTTACTTTCACTGTTCCTCAGCGGAGGAATGATCTTCATCTCACATCTTCTGAGGAGCGTTTATTTCTTCATCTCTCAATCATCACTGGATTGCATTGCATTATATGTTTGGATCATTTTAAATATCATCTTACTAAGACATACTATTGCAGATATAGAGTGATGACTGATATTTAAATAATTTCATGTAAGTATCTGCTACTGTTACAAAGATCTCATTGATCTACAAGCTATTAAACATATTATATATAAAATATTAGCATCTGCACCAAATTGCATATTTGTGCACAGATTGAGCCTGATGTATCAAATATGATACAAACCCAAAAACACATGATTTTTTTTAGATTTTGTCTATGTTCAATAAATAATTTAATTTAAAAAAAAAAACTATTATTTCATATGTCAGACTTTAGAGGGTTAAAAATAAAGTTTAAAAGACATAAACCAAGAAATGTTCTTAAAAATGTAATCCTTGTATTCTGTGACCTTTTATACCATCTTCAACAAATGTTTTGATTAAAATACTTCATTGAATGAAAAGTAATAATACATCTTCTTTACACACTGAATACAAGCATACACATCAAAATAAATGTTATATAAATAGTGGTATTTAAATAATGGTATACAATTCAACAATAAACATCCTGAATTTATTTTCCTTGTCATTAAAAGTTTTACAAATATAGTATTTTCTCATGAAGGTGTACATCTGTCCTGTCTGTGATGTCTGATATCACTTCTTGTTTTATGGTTTTCTTGTCACATGACAGCAAAATGGCTTCCCTTACATTTGATTTGGCACCAAACTTTTTTTTTTTTTAAACAGTAAAAACATTTTGTAATGTGACTCAATAAACTTAGAGTTAATTACATCCCAATTTGGCCTGGTCACAATCACCTTCAAGTGAAGCCACGCTGATTGGCGCGGCAGTAAATGAACAGTAAGTCACTTTGGATTAAAACGCCTGCTGAAGAACTGAGCAATTGTGTTGCTTGCCAGTTCTTTGACTGCTGTGTTCATTACTGAAGACTTAGTGTAGAATGTCATGTACTGCCAGTCATTTGTAGTTTGTATGACTCATAATGGCCGATTGAGCGGAGTGAAGGCCGTCTGTGAGACCCAGTGTCCTACATATTAAAGCTGATTTGAGAGCGGAAGACTTCTCCTCCGTGTGTGAACAAGTGTTTGTTTATTTGAGCATGTGTGTCCTCCAGCACGTGTTTGTTCAGGAGCGAGTCTATCTCTGTTTATGTAGGTCTGAGCTGTGCTATCACGAGCATTAGTCTAAACATGTTTTCAGAAAAAAAAAAGAAAAAGAAAGAACAAGCCATTTAGTTTGAGATTAAGCAGATATCCGGAACAGCTGATTTGGAGCCAGAAAAAAGTAAGACTGATGTAGTGAAAAAACAACAGAATGAGAGAGGGGAAAATCATGAAGTAAAACAGGATCGCAGTCTGAAAGATGTTTAAAAAGGTAAATATAGGAGAAAATTACAGAGATATTCAATGAAAAGGTCAGTTAAATGAACATTTGGAACAACATTATGGTCATTTTTGGGTGAACTGGTACTTTAAGGCAGGGTTTATTAGTTTAATTAACTATTGAATGTAACATCAAAATGTATGGGACTGCACGATAATCACAATATAGCTTAGTGTAATTATCAAATCAAAGGCTGCGATTTCATTAAATGCGAATGAAGTGCAGCACTATGTTCATTTACACATGAGCAGCTCATGATTCAGTGTTTTCAGCTTCTTGGTTCACAGTAAATGCACTGAAATACATTTATGCATGAGTTTAATGCACATTTGGAAATGCAATGTGCACTAGGTTTGCTTTATTTACATATTTGCATAATTTCCAGCATTTAAACAGAATTTTACGGCATTTGAGCAGTGTTTTGTGCATGTGCATTTGAACATTTGGAAGCAAAAAATTTTAGACCTAAATATTAGTGTTGTAACTTGTAAATAATAATGATAATGACTTATTATTATCAATTATTCACAATTGCAGTTTAAAACTATGATATCTCTATCTTCATTTTTAGAATTAGTTAAAACATAATAACTGGATAATAATAATATAATAATAATAATAATAATAATAATAATAATAATAATAATAATAATAATAACGACAATGATGGTGATGATGATAGTAATAATAATAATTATTAATATTATTAATTTTATCAATTTTATCATTATTATTTAATTTGATTAGGCTCCTAAAACATCAGTGTGAATGTAGACTGAGACACACAACAAAAAAAAAAGGTTTGAGTCTACTTTAAAGTCCAGCTGCAAAGTCAAAATAAAACACTTACTAAAAAATAATAATAATAATAATAATAAAGATATTATATTTTATCTGTTTACTTGCATGTCATGTGATCAACTTTAGAGAATCGTAAACTTAAAATCTCAGGGGGTACTTCAAGTAAATATTTAATGCCTAATGGTTTTGGCTGACAAAAAGTTTGGGAGCCCCTTCTTAAAAGAGTCACATGCTTATTTGATGTAAATTCTCTCACTGTAACAGTACGTAGAGCTGATGAGTCGTCGGCAGGGCGAGTTGGACTCTCTGGTTGCTGTTGGTTATCGCTCCGCTCTGACAGAAGAAAGGCGGCGCTATTGCTTTCTGGTGGACCGTCAGTGTTCAGTCACCAAGATCCTTGTCAACTACCACTGCAAGGTAACACTACAGATATCAGCTTGCTCAAATGTGAGATAAAATGCTGTAAAGCACTAGCAGACACAACAGCCTCGCTGGAAAAATGTGCCTGCATTCTAGAAAAACTCATAAAAAGTACCTATATGTACAATTCACTGTGGTTTCCAGCTGAAATGAACACTCCATATGTAACCCTGCCTGGAGCACAAAACCAGTCATAAGTAGCACGGCTATATTTGTAGCAATAGCCAAATTGCCATTGTATGGGTCAAAATTATCATTTTTTCTTTTATGCCAAAAATCATTAGGATATTAAATAAAGATCATGTTCCATGAAGATATTCTGTAAAATTCCTACTGTAAATATATCAAAACTTAATTTTTGATTAGTAATATGCATTGCTAAGAACTTCATTTGGACAAGTTTAAAGGCAATTTTCTCAATATTTAGATTTTTTTTTTTTTTGCAGAATTTTTTTTTCCCCTCAGATTCCAGATTTTCAAATAGTTGTATCTCTGCCAAATATTGTCCTATCCTAACAAACCATACATCAATGGAAAGCTTTCAGGTGATGTATAAATCTCAATTTCAAAGAATCGACCCCTATGACTGGTTTTGTGGTCCAGGGTCACATATGTATGTAAACGTGCTCGGTAGCGCACCTGGTACAGCATGAAAAGCACTCGGAGACATGTCCCTTGAAACACAAGTCACTATAAAAGAGCTCAAATACTCGTAGAAGCAAGATAAAATGACATTCTTCAGCAGATGGATTTTATCTCACATTTGCGTTAACACTATCCACCATTTTCCTACTGAGTCTACTGGCTTTTAAATTATGGAAGCCTCTTCCAGTTTCAAAAAGGCTGAAACAAATCACTTCAAATCATAAAATTGTGCAACAAAAAATCATTATCTGTCAGTATGATAACGTGAAACATATATCAATGAATAACATTGGCATTTTAATGTGACATGATATATCAAGAATATCTGTAGCTCTTCTCAGTGTTCTCTTCATCTTTCCTCCTGATTATTTTCATTTTTCCTTTGTATTTCACTGCAACAATATGAAAAAAGAGACAACATATAATGCGCATTTGTGGTCTGCTTCCACTATGTATTTATGATATGTCCCATGTGTGACATATGGACCACAAAACCAGTCATAAGGGTCAATTTTTTGAAACTGAGATTTATGCATCACATAAAAGCTGAATAAATGAGATTTCTGTTGATGTATGGTTTGTTAGGATAGCACAATATTTGGCTGAGATACAACTATTTGAAAATCTGGAATCTGAGGGTGCAATAAAATCTAAATATTGAGAAAATCGCCTTTAAAGTTGTCCAAATGAAGTCCTTAGCAATGCATATTACTAATCAAAAATTAAGTTTTGATAGATTTACGGTAGGAAATTTACAAAATATCTTCATGGAACATGATATTACTAATATCCTAATGATTTTTGGCATAAAAGAAAAATCTCATACAATGTATTTTTGGCTATTGCTACAAATATACCCATGCTACTTATGACTGGATTTGTGGTCCAGGGTCACATATAATAATTCACTTGAATTCACTAAGAATTCAAAAAATCACAAAGGCTTGTTTTCACAATTTAAAATTTCACCTTTACACTTCTAATTCCTATTAGTGGTGTTTACTGGAATGTGTCTAAAGCAGGAAAGTACAATATTTTCAATCTGTCAAAATGACGGAAATGGCTTTAAAATATTATCACTCAGTCTTCCAGTTAACTCCCCGCAGCCACCGCCAGCATTTTTTATTATTTTAACAAATTCATGGCCCCCAGAATATTTTGTTGTTTGAATATCTGAAAATGCATTATGCCAAAAGAAAGAGCTGAGCTTCTGCTTTTAAACAAATAATAATAATAATAATAATAAACATTTTATTCTAGCTTCCTGCATTCTTTTTTTTTTATCAACACTGGAATTTGGCCAAGTTTAATGTAAAAAAAAAAAAAAAAAAAGTAACATTTTAAACAAAAAAGCTGAGGAGAAAATAGCATTTTTGTCAAGGACTACGTCTGCATCAGATTCAGAACAATGATCAAAGCACAGATGGAGTAGATTGAGTCCATCAATACCCCCAAAACTTCAGAGTCCACTTTCTGGATCGTCATTTAATTCGGTAACGTTATGCAGTTTATATGCTATTTAATGCTTGATTATCACATCATTTTACATATGCATCTGTTTACATATGCGATCGCTTATTTCGGGTTCTTCTTCACTATGTTTTGATCCAGAGATTTTGTACTCTATCAGAAGATGTGTAATAGCGCCTCCTACTGTATAACACTGAAAACATGGAAAAGTGCACTTTTTTTTCAAACATTTCAGCATATTTTCAATTGTCTTAGTGCAATACACACAATCAAAAAGTATCCTTTTCACTACACAAAATAAACGTTTCATTTATATAAATGTTTCATTTATAGTAACTGCCTTTCATAAAGCTCTTACTATCAAACTTTTCATTTGCATGTCTTCTCATTCAGTTTAATACATTTGTCTATTATTTAATCTAACTCATCTTAATGGTTAATCAGAGAATCATTTGGTGCATCTGTAGATATCTATAGATGTAGATTCAATAGATACAGTTTCTAAAGAACTTATTTGCAATTTAGGGGTAACCACATGTAATGATTTTTTTTTACACTATAAGTGATTTATCTAAGATGATAAACTCTATGGTGTGTGTGTGTGTGTTGTTCAGGTAAACCCTATGTTATGGGGACAAAATGTCCCCACAAAGATGGCAATATCTGAAATCCTTGTCCTTGTGGGAGCCCATAATTTTCGCAAGGAGTAGGGTTAGTGTAAGGTAGGGGTTGAACGACTTCTGATTTTTTAAAGTCGACGTTTATGTGATGAAAGTCGAGTCGAAGTCGACTAGTCGCTGATGACGTCATTAATGAACAAATAAGTGTGGAGCTGTGACAATGTGCTGCCCACATGGCTATTGCTCCTATAACAGCTCATTTTTATCAGTTCTTTTGTCTTTGGGTGGTTATATTTGTCACAGATTTCTGCTCGTTCTAAATCAGAAATAGATAAAGTATAGCAAAGAAAAAAATACATTCATATGAATGCATTAGTCTGAGCGATTGTGTGTGTGAATTAATTCTACCTGGCAGACTCTCTACTAGTAGTGAAGCTGTGGGATTTAGTTATTAAGAAATATATGCTTGAACTTTTTTTCTAAGCTATTTTATTGAGAAATCAAAGAACAGTGTTGACAATGCATTTCCGCGCTGAACGATTCTATGCACGCGCGATCTGCGCGTGATGCAAGCACTCACTACTGTCTGAAGCCTATGTGTGTGCGTTACTGAGCAGCAGCGCATTATAGTAGAACGGCGATTAACTGACCTTTACTATAAGCGGTTTAAAACGCGCATTCCCCCCTTCAATTTCGAGCATCCAGTAATACAATCACACGTCTTGTGGAGCGCTTTCAGAGTATCCATTTATTTGTCATTTTAACTGTTTGGAAACGGAACGTAAATGTGGAAGTCCTTCAGAGATTTCTTATACTGTTGCGCCCTCTATAGGACTAGCGACTAGTCGACGTCAAGCTTAAAGCGTCATGGCAGAGCATTAAAGTCGACTAGTCGACTAGTCGGTTAGTCGGTGCAACCCCTAGTGTAAGGGGATAGAATATACAAGTTATATACAAGAATAATACAGTTTGTACAGTTGGCTATTTAGATCCCCATGAGGAAACAAGCTTATAAATCATACAGAATGAAGTTTTTTGAAAATCTAAAAATGGAGAAAGTTTCCTGTAAGGGGTAGGTTTAGGCGTAGGGTTGGTGTAGGGCGATAGAAAATACAGTTTGTACCGTATAAAAACTGTTATGCCTATGGAATGTCCCCATAAAACATGGAAACACAACGTGTGTGTGTGTGTGTGTGTGTGTGTGTGTGTGTGTGTGTGTGTGTGTGCCTACTTAACCATATTTTGGGGACAAATTGGTACCCAGAAGTGAACAAAACCTGACAAAATCACCAAAAAAGCCCCTTTGAGGGCATCCTCATTTGTAAAACTGTGTAACTGTGCAATTTGTGAACATACAGCAGGATACAAGGGAGAGGAAACGATCAGAAATTGATCAGAGATCAGAAGAAGGGAGACAGATGGCATCAAATACAGCGTTTTACATTACATTATGCCATGTGATACTGTATATACTGTAGAGGCATTACCATGGTAAAGACTGCACATTACTATAACCTACCTTTATCTGAAAAGTTCAGCTGCAGTATAGATTCAGTCACATGGCACAGTCAGGACATTTACTGGTAACACTTTACAATAAGGTTCATTACTTAACTACATTAGTTAACATGAACTAAGAATGAATAATACTTCTACAGCATTTATTAATCTTAGTTAATGTTAATTTCAGCATTTACTAATGCATTATTAAAATCACAAGTTGTGTTTGTTAACATTAGTTAATGCACTGTGAACAAACATGAACAACTCTATTTTTATTAACTAACATTAACAAAGATTAATAAATACTGTAATAAATGTAGTGCTCACTGTTCATTCATGTTAATAATATATTAACTAATGTTAATGAATGACACCTTATTGTAAAGTGTTACCCATTTACTGCACTGGCAGTAAACTCTGTTCTAGCACAAAATCTTATGGCCATGTCTTACCTTCATCACAACTTTTGATACAGTAGCCTAACACACTGGGTAAATACTTTTACAAACATTATGAATTTTAAGTGAGTTATGCAAGTAATGTAAGTATATTTTCTAACATGACAATTATTGCCTCAATTACTGTAATTATTTCATCAACAAAGGTGATTTGAAACATATATCTTGCATTGTTTGTTCTTGAATGAACTGATTGTTAAAAGTACTAAATTGAAAAAAAGATCACAATGTTGTGTTTCGGTGATTAAATCAAATGTTCTCAATATATATTACAATAATCTTACGTTTTGAAACAGTGATTGTGTGGATGAAAATATGTTTAATTGTAATGAAAGCATGACATCAGGTTTTGAAAGAATGACTAGCGATGTTAAAAGTGTGATGGATTTTTGTATTAAGAGTTTTGAAAATATACTGAAATATACAACAAAAAAAAAATCACAGTGATATTAAACACATCAAAAATATTGTTGCTGTATTACAGTGATATTAAACACATCAGAAATATTGTTGCAAAAAAAGGTTAGGTGTAAGGTCGGGTTTAGTGTAGGTGGTACACTCTTAAAAATAAAGGTGCTTCAAAAGCCACAGAAGAACCATTTTTGGTTCCACAAAGAACCATTCAGTCAAAGGTTATTTAAAGAACCATCTCTTTCTTACCTTTTTATAATCTGAAGAACCTTCTTTCACCACAAAGAACCTTTTGTGAAACAGAAAGGTTCTTCAGTTGTTAAAGATTCTTTATGGAACCATTTAGACAAAAAGGTTCTTCTATGGCATCGAGAAGCACCTTTATTTTTAAGAGTGCATTGTGTTTTCAAACAATAGATGTGATAGAGCATTAACGTTTTTGTCTAATAAAATGTTGCCAGATTTATCTGTTTCACATAAAACTGAACAAGAATGTAGCGCCACTCTCTGGACATTTTACTTTCGAGAATCAGCATAATGTCATTTTTCATCTGTGCCAACAACTGTGTAGTGTTTGAAATGAAAAGAATTTGAAGAAATAGGAACGACTGGTGAGATGAAGGGACTCTAACCAGAGCACTTCTGTGGTTATTAAAGTAAGCTGTGTGTATAGCCATCAGCAGTCTAAAGATCTGGTTTTGTTTGGTAGGTGAGAGAGCTGTTGTCTCAGAAGCTGTCATCATGGCAGCAATCATGTGCGCAGCCGACCAAGCTCCCCGAGCGAGCGCTGAGCCTGCTGCGCCACACCGCCCCCCAGAGCTCTGGAGGAGCCGGGCTCGCCGAGGTCCTGCGCAACGCCAAACTGGGAATCACTCAGCCCGGAGAACAGGTTTATCACATACATACTTATGCATTTTCACATTGTCACAATGCAAAAAAAAAAAATAAAAAAAAAAAAAAAGACAGAATGGAGTTAAATGTACATTTCTTCGCTATTTAGTAAAACCTATAGTGAATTCATTTAATCTGAATTTACAGTGTTGCTATTAAGACATATCTTAGATTAAAATAAATTATTTTTAAATAAATGAAACATGTAAATATTGACATTCCTGTAAATAAGTCATATAATAAATTTACCTTTCAGATGAATCTCTTTTGCTGAGATTCAGGATTGCTTTGTCTGTGATTGACTATTAAATTGTCAAAACACAATTTGAAATAGAATAGTTGACTTGGTATTTTATATGAATGGCATTTTTATTTAATATAATATAATATAATATAATATACATACATACATTTAAGTACATTTATAACATTTATTGCATGCTTTCAGTGCTTTTTTTGTTTGTTTGTTTTTAGTTTGTTCCAATTTTTCCAGTGAAAAATTTGAGACCAATTATTTTAAGATATTTTCCTCAATAAATAAATAATCGTATAATGTATTGTTCTTTACTTTTCAAAATGACGTTCTAAAAATAAAAAGCTCACCAAATACATGCAGCTGTACCATGCACTAAATTCTTCCAAAGTAAAATAAAATAATCTTGAGTACACACTCACACACACACACACACACACAATATATATATATATATATATATATATATATATATATATATATATATATATATATATATATATATATATATATATACTGTATATACTGTACATGATAAAATATGATAAAACAAATCCACACAATTCAATTCAATTCAAATGTTCAACCTAATTCTTTCCAAAACATGCTCAACCGGATAAATCTTATGTAGTATTTTGTAGGACACAATTTTGTTATCAATACAAAATTTGCATCACATTTTCCATGTGTTCTTTCAGTCGATATTAATAAAGTAGGCCAAAGAAAAATCTTGCTGGAGAAAAAGCATTTCTTATAACATCAATGTTGAATTCCCAAATAACCCCAGTTGGATCTAGAACTAATTCTCAGTTAGATGTAGAACTAATGGTGGTTGATTTGGGTCTGCTCTCTCAGAGGCTGTCTGTACAGGAAGTCCCGCCTCTGTTGAATGGTGACAGCAGCAGTCGTCCTCAGCAGCAGCAGCAGTCTCACCAGAACCCCTCCAGTGATGGACACGCCCACTCCGGTTCTTCAGTCAGCCCCGCCCACTCCCAGCCAGCAGTGGGCGTGTCTGGGCGTCAGTCTCCTCCCACTGTTAGCCACACCCCCAGCTCCGCCCACAGCGCCCCTCTGTCCCGCGCGCTGTCCAGCTGTCCCGCTGCTCCTGATCTGTACTCCACCTCCACACTGCCTCTGCCCAAGAGACAGTCCACCGACACTCGCCAGGGACTCATGGGTGTGTGTGTGTGTGTGTGTGTGTGTGTGTGTGTGTACTGGTATATATGGTTTATGAGGACACAAATGTGTATAATGACATGGGTACTACAACGTAAACATGGTTTATGAGAACACTTACTGTGTCCCCGTAAAACAAAAGGCTTAAAAAACATAAACGGTGTTTTATGAAATTCAAAAATTGCCAGTAGTTTCCTGTAAGGGGTAGGGTTAGGTGTAGGGTTGGTGTAGGGCGATAGAAAATATGGTTTGTACAGTATAAAAACCATTACGCCTATGGAGAGTCCCCGTAAACCACAAATTCAAGTATGTGTGTGTGTGTGTGTGTGTGTGTGTGTGTGTGTGTGTGTTTGTGCACACAAGTCATTTGTTGTGTGAAGAATTACTCGGGTCATTTTTTTTATTATTATTTTAGTCCCAAATATATATATTGAGGATATTTTAAGACTGTTTTGGGAACATTAAAATAATTTCTTGACATAATTTCAATTTAAAATATTAATAGTTAATGATATAATATAATATAATATAATATAATATAATATAATATATTTAATATTTAAATATCAATTTCAAATATTTCAATTTCAAGTAAAATCGTCATTGTCATTACTGTAATGCAGTAAGGAGTTTTTTTTCTGATAATTTTTTATTATGCAAATATGATTAATTATAACAAATCACAAATCCTAGATGCACCTTTCAGTTTGAATAATATAGTTCTTATTGTATAACAGTAGTAACTATGAGATTGATTTAATTGGCACAATCCAAAAGTAAAACATAATAATGTAAAAAAAAAAAATTATATGAAATCTATTTTTACTTTTAGGTAAAATAATATGGACATTTCTTTATATTATATATATATATATATATATATATATATATATATTTAGTTTAAGTTTTAGTAATTGTGTACTTTTGTAATTTTTATTAGTTTCTTATTTCGATTTACCTTTAATTTATATCTATAACTATTTATTATCTTTTATTTTAGTTTTAGTAATTTGAGTACACTGAAAAAAAATGATACTAAATTTTTTTATTTAATTGTAATTAATTTGCTTATTTAATTGTAACTAAAATAAATTAATTTGCAACCGCTTACCTTAAAAAAATTTGTAAATTCAATGAGTCATTTTTTCAACTATTATTTACTTTGTTAGTTGCCAAGGTGATATTTATAATTTTTTATAATTTTATATATTTTTTTAAAAAATAACAACACCGTTTCACCATATCTTTCCACGTTTCCATGTTTTCTATGCAACAAAAAAGGAGAATTGGTGGCTGTCCAGCTTCAAAAAGGACCAAAAACACCATTAAAATGAGTCCAAATGACCAGTGCGTTCTATTCCAAGTTATAATTCCAAAAGCATTATGGCACTTTCATGGTCTGTTTGGACTTTTCGGTGTCATAAACTGAGATTGCCATGTGAAGATTCTTCAGATTTTATTACTGTGTCTTTTTATCTGTGCTCTCTTCTTTTATGTCCTGGCATTAACTGTATGTTATGGTTGTGATGGTTCAGGTTCGACTCTTCCTCGTGTGCTTCCTCTCTGTGCTCCGTCCCGTGTGGAGGCTCTGTTCCCTCACTCCCCAGACCCCTGCGAGGCAGAGAAGCCTGGAGACCGAGGACGAAGCTCCTGTCTGCTGGCCTTCCAGCCTGGAGACACTCTTTCCCTGCTGATCAGCGAACCCAGAGACGGCTGGCACTACGGCCAGAACGAGCGGACGGGACGGTATCTGACCACCAGCCTTTCAGTCAGGGCCAATTAAACACTAGCTATGCGTCATTTTTGTACTGATTTGTGGTGCAGAACTGAATAATCATGTCAGCAATATGAGGAGCCTGTTCTGAGAACAAGGTTTATATAGTTGTTTTACAATGGCTTGGCATAAAGCAAGATTTTCCTTTTGTTCGAAGCAAGTTTAAAGCCTGTTCGCACCGAGTAAAGCCCTTCAAAACTATGCATTCGTATGGACAAGACTTTGATCAGTGTTATTTATCAGTAGGTTTGATCAGTAGGATCAGTGTTATTTTAGTATTATTAATATACTAATATAGTATTAAGTAATATTCTGAAATTATTTGTATTTTTATATTTTCAGTTTTATTTTATTTTTAGTTACATGTTTGTCCACCTTTTTTTTGTCCCTTTTTTTTATTGTATTTTTATTCATTTGTATTTTAGTTTTAGTAATTTATTACTTAAACATACTTTAATTGCAGTTATTTGCCAAAGCAACATTTCTTGAAGTTTTTTCAAGGAACATTTATATTTTATTTATTGGCTATTTTGATGTATGTTGTTGGTTTTACTAGCTTTTGTTTTTAAAAGTTTTTTTTTTTTTTTTTTTACATTTTTACAAATTTTTATTTTAACTTTAATTTCAGTAATTTAAATGAGAATTAGAAATGTTGCTTTGGCCACTAACTGAAGTAAAATAAGTACTAAAATGACTAAAACTAAAATGTAAAAAAAAAAAAAAAAAAACATAATAGAAATATAAAAAAGACCAAAAATTAAACCAAGATTAAAATAGATTAAGATTAAAAGATTAAAATAAAATATGAATATTAATTTGAAAATTAGAAATGTTGTTTGGGTAGCCAACTGAGATAAAATAAGTTTAAAAAATTGTAATATATTATTTTGTTTCTGTTTTATTTCAATTAATGACATTTTTTAATAGGTTTAGTTTTTGTTAATGATAACAATGCTGCTGAAGATGGAAAGATAGAGTACAGTTAGTGTGAGCTTTGGGATCATGCGTCTGAAATACACTGCAATCTATATTATCAGAGTGCATAATACACATTATTGACTGCAGTGCATTTCATTTAATCTGGTTCGAACAGACTTTTCTTCATCAGCAATTTTTTTCCAGTCTTTCCATTTCAGGCCTTTTAAAAGCTTATTGCTGTTTAGGTTTATGGTGTCTCAGATATTCAGATGCTGGTTTTATTGTTATGCTGATGTTCTGAACTCTCCTTCATAGAAAAGGCTGGTTTCCCTTCTCCTACACACAGCCTTTCCCAAACACTCCCGGACGAGATCTCAGGTCTGTAGGAAAAACAAATCCGAATCCATCCGAATGGCATACAGTAATATCTTGCTGCTGTCTCAGAAGGGCTTGCATTCCCATAACTCTCCTCTTTTTCTCTGTGTCTCTCCTCACGGCTGCAGTCCTCCTGCCCTGTCGAAGGTGAACAGCACCAGTATGGGACAGTTAGACAGGCTTCCCCCCGCGGGTCCGATGCCGCAGGTCAGCCCTGACTCTGAGGACGAGAGGAGCGTTTTATCCCAGCGCATCAGCACCTTCAGACCGCGACCCTACAGCATGATGAACCCCGAAACCAGCAGGATGAGGGTCAGAGAAACCACCTTCATGATGACTGTCACTGTGACTGTAATACTGTTTGAATGAAATAATTTTGCTGAAAATGTCCTGTAGGAACAGATTTGGAGAAATGTGTCACTGCATCACTGTCTCAGCAATGGATGCTCTGCAGTGAATGGGTGCCGTCAGAATGAGAGTCCAAACAGCTGATAAAAACATCACAATAATCCACAAGTAATCCACACCACTCCAGTCCATCAGTTAACATCTGGAGAAGACAAAAGCTGAAACAAATCCATCAAGACGTTTTTAACTTCAAACTGTTGTTTATGGCTAAAATGCGAGTCCATAATCCATAATAATGCTTCTTCCAGTGAAAAAGTGCCTCTCCTGTTGTCTCTCACATCAAAATCCAGCCACATATTTGTTTTGGCTTGTAAACGCTGCTTGATCTGTGCAGATTTCTCTCCTGATTCACACCAGACCACTTTTTCACTGGAGGAAGAGTTATTATGGATTACGGACTCGGATTTTAGTTAAAAACGTCTTAATGCTGGATTTGTTTCAGCTTTTGTCTTCTCCAGATGTTAACTGATGGACTGGAGTGGTGTGGATTACTTGTGGATTATTGTGATGTTTTTATCAGCTGTTTGGACTCTCATTCTGAACGGCACCCATTCACTGCAGAGCATCCATTGCTGAGACACTGATGCAGTGACACATTTCTCCAAACCTGATGAAGAAACAAACTCAGCCTAATCTTGGATGGAATGAGTGTGAGGACATTTTCAGCAAAAGTTTCAGCAAATTTCCGTTTTTGGATGAACTATTCCTTTAAGACAAGACACTACAGACAGATAGGGTAAAACAAATAGTACATTAGGTAGCCTACTTTTTTTTGTAATGCAGATTTTCTAAAATGTTATGTTAATATAAGCAGTTGAGATACTAGTGAATTAAACACACCAATTTGCATACTTCCAGAACATAAATCTGAACATTGAATAAAAACAATAAAAATAAAAATCTTAATAAAAAATAATATATAATATGATATAAAATAATAATAAAACTAAAAAATCTTGTTTAGTTTTCTCCATACTAAGTCAATGGCTACCGTCAACTGTTCCAACGGCTGAAAGAAATTCATACAGGTTTTGAGCAACTGAGTAAATGATGACAGAATTTTCACTTTTGGATGAACTATGCCTTTAAATGTGTATTTTGGATGTTTTGTTCCAATAATCTGAATAAAGACAAGTTATGGAAGCTAAACTGAGCAGTGCATGAAGCCCCAGTGGTTTTGCCTGTAGTGACTCAAGATGATTCTTATATAAGATTTTTTTTTTCATTGGAACTTTTTTCATTGTAAATGTTCACTTATTTCTCTTTCTAGCTCAATCATGCAAGTATTTAGAATGTTGTTTTATATTCTGCTGACACTGATGTGTTTTCATGTTCCTCAGATGTCGACGGATTTCACCTCGACGCCTCCATCACCCACCAGGTAAAGCTAGTCACCTGTGTTCAGAAGAGCTCTCCATGTCTGATGGGTTAGTTCATTAATCTTCCCCTTTTCACAGGATCAACCCGTTCGCTCATATTCGACTCAGGAAGACGGTGACCAATGATCGCTCCGCCCCACTAATACAGTAGAGCCTTTGATTGACAGCCAGAGATGCTCCTGTGAATGCTTCATGCCTCTGTTTTACTGAATAACCCAACCTTTGAGAGGCAGATTTGACACTTTTGCCAATAAAAATAAAACACATTCCGACAATAACCAATATGAGAGAATTAAGTGCATTTAGATCATTTAGGATTTAGCAGATCAAATGTATATTACATTATCAGAAAAATGAAATATTTCAAGGTCTTTATGTATTTCGAATGAGTGCACATGGGATAGAACATAAAAAAAACTGACCTTTAACATTTGATTTGACAACAGTTTCTTCAGTATTATAATTCCTTTACTGTAATGTATGATGTTTACAATGAAACATCAACAAAATTAAGTTTTTGACAAAACTTATATTTGAGATGATTCACAATTTAGTTTCATGAAATATTTTAGATTTACTTCTTGTCAGGGTGGCAAGTATATATATATATATATATATATGTGTGTGTGTGTGTATATATATATATATATATATTTTTTTTTTTTTTTTTTTTTTTTTCTGGTATACAAATGCACATCTCAATCAAATTTTGTAAATGTAAATTCTGTGGTTATTTACTCACTCACGTCATTCCACATATCCATAATTTTTTCTGCTGTCAATTTTTGGGTGAATTGTTCTTGAATATACTTCCCACACAAAATAAGATACTTTCTCCTAAAACTTTTTATCTTATTTTTTAAATATTGAATAAAGACAAGGTATCCTAGAGCATTCTGGGAGAAGCAGGTGAACTGACTGTTGGAGTCAAAAGCAGGACTCGGCTGAATGGAAAATGGAGTATAATTATATATAAACAGGCTTTTGAAAGATTTGGAAAGGATTTCGGAAAAGCGTAATGTTTGTGAAAGTGTGAAGAGGCTCTCAGCTCTGGTCTCTTGTCCCCCTTCCATCTGTCTTATGTATTTAGTTTAACCCCAAATCTGTAAAACTAAAGCTTGTAGTCCTGAGTTGCAGCAGATTGTGGGCGAGGGATCTGAAGGCTAAGAGTGAGACTGTGCAGAGGAGCTCTGAAGATGTGACAGAAGGCTCTGGAAAGTGTAGACGTGCTGGAGAACGTGACTGTGGTGAAGTGCTGTAGCTGTAGATGAGAAATAAGGTGAAACACCCTCTTTTTTACCATTATTTTGGACAGAAGACTTAGTTAAAGATGTTTATGTCCAGTGGTTTGAAATTAACCAAAAGAATATGATTCATTTACTTTTGAGTTTGTGTTGAGTAAATCGTTTCTGAATTGTCTTAAAAGTTGCTTATCGTTGTGAGATTTTACACTGAAACCGATCTTACTAATTATAAATGGTGAGACCTTTGTTTACAAATGTTCAAATTATTTCTCCACTCCAGGGTCAGTTTGTTCTGATGCCTTCATTTATTAAATTTTTCTATTATAAAGATATCTTAAATTGAAAATAATGCTAAAGGTTAATCTCCAACCTTATAAATATAACTGTATACTGTAATACAGTGAGGCCCAAAAGTCTGAGAACGTTGTTTTTTTTTTTTTTCATGAAGTATCATAATTACAGTATTAAAAACATGAATTTGATATTAGATCATGTTCTCATCATCATCATCTGAGATGATCAAGAGCATCTTGAGCTTGAGCGGATGCAAGAACCTCTGAGTCACATGATCAAAAACACTCATTTAAACTTGATTAATGATCATTTCTTTGTATTAAATTCATTGGAATCCTAGACTGTGTTTCCAAGTTGAAATGAAACGCATCTCAGACTTTGGGACGCCGCTGCATGTTAGTCTGTATTAGTTTGTGAGTTTAATTTCTGAACTGATGTAATCACGGTTGAGCAGCTTTGATCCCTGCTCACATTGTACTTTTATTAAATATCCCAGAGAACACCGAACACTGGCATTTAAAGCAAGACTTTAG
>CM077226.1:2523579-2716079 GCA_039654775.1 Spinibarbus caldwelli | reverse complement strand
CTCTCTGTTCTTAAGTTGCCAGGGATACATTCTAACTATAATACACATTAGTAAAAGGATCTATTTTAAAAACTCGCGCCTCTGTAATTTTTCCCGCGACTGTATTTTCAAAATAGCCCACGGCCACCTGTGGCGCTGCCATAGCAACACTGACACTGTGCCCTCATCACACTGACAGATAACCTTCCGCGCTGCGATGACGGGAAGAAGATGGGGTCAAACATTATCACATGATTAATTGCACTGCACATAGATTAATTGCATGCGTTAACGTTGACACCCCTAATATATATATATATATATATATATATATATATATATATATATATATATATATAAAAATAACACACACACAACAATAAATATTAAGCCTAAACATATATTTAGCCGTGAATATTTTTTAAATTTATTTACAAAGTTCCCCGCCCTAATCGAAGAAACACCCAAATAACCCTGGTGTCGAGCGTTTACACATTGCATAAGAATAATATACCTGGATAATTGTATGGAACAGCTCGGTTCATCATTCCTGCGTATTTTGTTAAAGGGCTCACAGCCGGCAGAATGCAAGCTGAAACACAATATATATATAGTTGTTAGATTCATAAAGCAGGAAGAAGAAGCTCCATAATGTGATGCATTAATATCTCAGTCACCCAGCAATCCGATCCCGCAGGACACCGTGATCACAGGCTCTTTATTCCAAGCGTTCTTCAAAAACCTGCCAACTACAGAAAGAAAGAGTTTGATTACAGTGCATCACTTCACTGTCGCGTCGCACACATGCTATCATGTGCTAATACCATGATTCTTGATAATATTCCACAGTAGTGCTGAATTATTGCCATGTACTTCTTAGAATACCATGGTACACGTCGAAAACAAGACATGGTAGATTCTGCCATAATAAAGGCCTCCAATAAGTTCTCATATGTTCATGTTTAAAGCAGAGCAAAGCTAGTATGAGACCAAGGTCATTCTCGTATTCGCACATTATACAATCATTATTTTTAGTACACGAATATATTGCAGTAGCTCTCATGAACTGCCTGTTAATCCTATTTTTGTAAATACGAGCCTAACTAAAATAAAACAACATCTTTCAAGCAGCTAACACGCAAAAATATAC
Organism: Spinibarbus caldwelli; assembly: GCA_039654775.1. Classification (NCBI taxonomy): domain Eukaryota; kingdom Metazoa; phylum Chordata; class Actinopteri; order Cypriniformes; family Cyprinidae; genus Spinibarbus; species Spinibarbus caldwelli. Next base: position 2,714,950 of record CM077226.1, on the reverse strand, counting down.
ATACTTGCCGCCATGTTTGCTTCTGTAGTCCTGTCTCAGGCATCATGGGAATTGTAGTTCGATAACAAATGTTGGTGACGCATTCGCTGTGGATTGGCTGAGCGGTCAATGACGTATTTAAAACGCGTCTCGTTGTTTCGAAAGCTGTAGTGTAGATGAAAATGTAGATGTTTACTTTTATTTTATCATATGAAACAGGCTAATACTTGCTTTTGTTAGATGTATCGTTTAAATTATGTATAGACGGAACTGATGAGGAGTAGAAAACATACCTGCAGGATTTATAATAAACTGAGTCATGTGTGGCTATTGCTAACTAAAGGTAAGCATTGAATTCAAATCATTAAAACGCTTAAATATAACATATTAGCATATTCATAATCAGATTGATATTGCAGAACAGAAACGCTCCATGTGAGTTCATAGAAAGCATGCTTAGTTTGTGTTTAATCAGTAAGATTATTAAGATCTTTATCTGTAAACCAGTCGCAGGATATGCTGTTATATTAACTATACCAGCTTATTTTTTTGGTTTGTGTGAGTCTGTGGATGTGCTTCAGATGATGGAGGATTTCTCAGGTCTGGCTTTGCCTCCTCTGTTCGGGGGTCACATTCTGGAAGCGGAGCTGGAGACGGGCGGCGTGGAGCTGGGCCCCAGCGGCAGTGAGCTCCTGGATAACGATGGGGCCCCGTCGGGCCCTGCACAGGACGGGGAAGATGAGAGGAGAGAGCTGGACAAGAGCAAGTATCACGCTCTCAGCAAGAGGTGCAAAGAGATTGAACAGGTGAACAGATTTACACTCAACTGTAGTGTAGAGGAGTGACTTACCCCAAAAACTGAAATTCACCATCACTCATCTTCAAAAACTCTATGACATTCTTCTATGAAAACCAAAAACTTTTGAATTTAAAATGGAAAAAGAGTGGTCAGGATATTCTTCAAATTACACACAGTTTTAGCACAGCTTGAAGATTTCTGGACCAAATGTCATATGAACCTGTTCTCAGGTAAATGAGAAGATTCTGGGACGGCTTCACCAGGTGCAGAGACTGACACGCCGACTGAGGAAAGAAAGAAGGTATGTGCACAGAAACACTAGCACATATTACTAAAACCATCAGCTGAGTAAGAGTCATAACTGTGACTGCTACTGATGATTCTTTTTTCTATTGATTTAAGGAATATTTCACCCCAAAAATGAAAAGTAGCTGTAAATGCACTCACCCTCAGGCCATCCGAGATTAGGCTGAGTTTGTTTCTTCATCAGATTTGGAGAAATGTGTCACTGCATCAGTGTCTCAGCAATGGATGCTCTGCAGTGAATGGGTGCCGTCAGAATGAGAGTCCAAACAGCTGATAAAAACATCACAATAATCCACAAGTAATCCACACCACTCCAGTCCATCAGTTAACATCTTGAGAAGACAAAAGCTGAAACAAATCCATCATTAATATGTTTTAAACTTCTGTTGTTTCTGGCTAAAGGAGTCCATCAAAATCCACCCATATTTTTTTAAACGTTTTTGGATTGTAAAAGTGCTTGATCTGTGCATATATCTTTCCTGAATTAGACAAGATGCTTTTTTCAATGGAGGAAGTGTTATAATGAATTACGGACTCATATTTTAGCAACGGTTTGAAGTTAACAAAGTTAACAATGCTGGATTTGTTTCAGCTTTTGTCTTCTCAAGATGTTAACTGATGGACTGGAGTGGTGTGGATTACTTGTGGATTATTGTGATGTTTTTATCAGCTGTTTGGACTCTCGTTCTGACGGCACCCATTCACTGCAGAGCATCCATTGCTGAGACACTGATGCAATGCTGCATTTCTCCAGATCTGATGAAGAAACAAACTCATCTTATTCTCGGATGGACTGAGGGTGAGTGCATTTACAGCTACTTTTCATTTCTGGGTCAACTATTCCTTAAATCAATTTTTTTTTTTTTTTTTTTTGATTAATGTAACAATATGTTTGCCACCTGATAAATCTGATTAGTTGATTAATCCTTTGGTTATCTTAACAATAAATAACATTAACTTATTCCATTAACTTTTAAACCTTTTTTTCCAAATGCTTACTTTACAATTAATATTCTCCCAATATAATAAAATGAAGTGCCAAGAATTAGATGGCATCTATTTATTTAGAATTAGAAATAAAAATGTCCACGAGTCCAACATAAATTCAACCCAACAATGGCTAGTACTGATAATAACCAAAAATGCATTTGTATTTTTTTTATTTCAGGTACACCTCAATTTACATAAAAATCCAACTAATACTGTAAAGTATACAGTGAACCTCTCATTTGATACAGTGCGTCTAACAGCTGAACGTCTGTGTGTGTGTGTGTGTGTCAGGTTTCTGATGAAGACTCTGGACTCGTATGGAGATGATTACAGAACAGCACAGCTCACCATCACACTGGAGGTGAGAAACACGCTGATGATCCACAACAACTCAAGCTTCATTTAAACTGCTGTTCAAACCCAGTTCTGATCTTCAATAGTAATTAATCTATTTGTTCTAAGAGGCCTCTAACACTAGCTTGCTCTATTCTTTTTCTATTCTGTTTTCTTTTTATTATATAATAAAAAAAAAATAAAAAAACCTTGCTACATGTACTGCGTTAAACTAATTGAGACTTGTTATAGCACTTGCATATCATTGCTCTTTTGTTGATTTTAATTGCTTCCATTGTCCTCATTTGTAAGTCGCTTTGGATAAAAGCATCTGCTAAATGACTAAATGTAAGAGTGTAGTACATATCAGTGGCTGATGACACATTAAACACTTGGTGTGTTCATACAGGATGAAGGGAAGGCTGCTTTAGACTCAGCTGTCGGTGCTGATGAAGACGGCTCTTCTCCAGCGTTTCCTCATCAGTCAGCAGCTGGAACAAAGAAGAAGAGGCACCGGGTCCCAAAGGACAGAGAACGAGATGCACAGGTATGAGAGACCCGGAGACATCGGTTTAAAGAATAGAAACCTGTGACTCATGCAGAAATTACTGATCCTTCACTACTGCTCAAACATTTGGTGTCGGTAAGATTGTTTTTGAAAGAAGTCTCTTCTGTTCACCAAAGCTGCATTCTATGTTAAACTGTAATTTATTTCTGTGATCGAATCTGAATTTTCAGCATCATTACTCCAGTCTTCAGTGTCACATGATCCTTCAGAAATCATTCTGATTTGCTGCTCAAGAAACATTTCTGATTATTACCAATGTTGAATACATTCATATTTTTGTGGAAATTGTGATACATTTTATTTTTCAGGATTCTTTAATGAATCGAAAGTTCAAAAGAACAGCGTTTATTTGAAATAGAAATCTTTTGCTACATTATAAATGTCTGTACTGTCACTTTTGATCATGTCTTTGCTGAATAAAAGTATTAATTTCTTTAAAAAAAAAAAAAAAAATCTTACTGACCCCAAACAGTAGTGTATCAGTGACTGATGACCCATTAATGTATTTAAAATTATATTCCACCACAATTAAATGTCATTTTAGAAAAGGACTTCCAGTTATAGTAACTGACCTTGCTTATTTTCATGCACGTTCATGTCTGTAGAAATGTTCACTGCTGAATCACGTACATCTCCAATAACTCTTACTGTTTAAAACATCATACCACCTCATGATTTGAGGAATCATTGGAGCACAAACGCTGCAATATCCATAACCAGAATTGTAAGCAGTAGTGATAGTGACGCTTGTCTTTGGGAAGGCTTGTTTTAAAGTGTGTTGGTTGTTCCTGTCAGATGGAGTCGGAGCATGCGGTCATGACTGAGGGTCAGTTCACAGGATTCCCCAGCCCTAGTTCACTGTCTCACTGATCCCAGACCACACCATCACACTGAGGCTCATCAGCATGCGTGAAATCACTGAACTCTTTTTCGGGGGTGAACAAGAAATTTTTCATTGCAAAATAATGATGTTTTTTTAAATAAATCCTTTTAATGTAACTTCACCATTTGAAATCAATCTTTTGTAATGATGGCAACATTGAGGAATTTTTACAGTTTTAATGAACGGAACTGCAGCTTTTGACAAACTGAATTCCACATCAGTACAAATGTTATGGAGTCTATCTGTGTTTGCCGTATCTGTTGAAGCGGCGGTACAGGAAGCTGATCCTCTTGTCCAGGATGTGCTTGTCCTCGGTCATCATTCGGTCTCCCACCATCCGCTTCTTCCTGATGAGCCGCTGGAGCTCGTTTCCTCTGAAGCCTCTGAGCCACACCGGTCCTCGGATCAAGTCTTTTGGATGAGCTTTAAAATCTCCTGCAGTCAAACACAGTCAAACCCTGTAATGCTGATCAATGGACAATACAGCCTAGTGCTGATAGAAGATTTAGAAAATGAATCGCTGGTGATATGAACATTGTGATGATTGTAATGAAATATTTGTCCATTATGTTTCCTAAAAACTCTCCTGGTAGGTCATTTTTGTGTTCAATCCTTGTGTCATGATTTCCAGTTTTAAGAGTGTTAAGACAAATTTTTTAATCACATCTCTAATTTAAACCCCAGTTGCACAATGAGATCCATTAGAACCGGAAAGAGTGATTCATTTTAATGAATCAGAATGAATCAGTTCAAAAAATGATTTGTTTTGTTTGTTTGCATCATGTTCATGGAACTTTCTGTGTGGCATTTTACATACAAGTTTATATTAAAATAAATTTATTTTTTAGTGTTTTTATTTTGGTGCATGCATATAAATGTTCATTTAGTAAAAAAAAAAAAAGTCTTCATTATATTTAAAATTTTAATTACCGTATCTTTACTGTATGGTCACATTTTGTATCTAATTGATTTGAGAGCAAAAATATTAATACACAATGAATACTGGCAAAATGATGAAAGATAATGAGATGTAGGGTTCCTAAATCATGCTTTTATTACAGTGGTTCATGATTAATCAATGAGGATTAGTAAAAACCATTTTAAAACCTTCTTGTAGTATCAGGTTCAGTTTGACCTGCATTCACTTTTCAAACTGCTTGAAATACTATTTTTTTTTTTTTTAAATATTTGTCATTTAGGGTAATGAACATGCTTTGACACAAATATGCAGGCTGTTCAAATTTTGTTACGACTTTTGTGTTGAGACAAACTGACTCACTTGCAATACACCAAAAATAATTTTAAAAAAGCATATAAAAAAGAAAAGAAAAACACCTTTTTTTTGCAGCTGGTCAAACACTGTAATATGATGAAATGCATAACTTTAAAACTCGAAATTAAGACTGATCTTCGAAACCATCTAAGGAGAATTAGAATTGAATTTCATTATCTATTGAGTTCAGTTCAAAAACAAAATCTGTCACAGGTGGTTTTTGGCTGTTAGTGTTTTTGAAGCTAAATTACTAGTCTGTTGCAGCACTGAAAACAAAATGTAAGAAACCCAAATACATTCTCTACTGAAATACAAAGATGAGAATTATTTAATAAATAGCATGTATTTTATGCCCACCCAAGATGCCGATGTTGTCATAGACTCCAAACATGCTCCTCTTCTCCGTCCATCGATCCAGCTCTTTCAGTTTGGGAATAGCGTGCATTCGTATTCTAGCACAAGTGCCTGTGTGATACAGGACATACAGCAAGAACAACCCATTACTCACATTCCACACATTAAAGCAGAGAGAGAGGCTCACACACACACACACACACACACACACACCTGTGCTGAAGAGTCGAGCCGAGGACTGACAGAAGCTCCTCAACACTCCTCCAAACACAGCCATGCTGCAGATCACAAACACCAGATATTACATCTACATCAGTGATAATACACGCGTTCAGAAATCACTCTAATCATGACCTTCAGTCGCGAGCACAGACATTACATCAATTCAGTCTTTAAAAACACACTTTACCTTCTGCGAATCCGCGTTGAGAACGAGACAGTGCTTTCAAACGACAGGTGAATGTTATATACTTTAAAACTTTTGAAATCCTCTAGATGCAGCTAGCGATATCAGTGTGTTATCCATGTGTACTTACTGCTGCTGCAGCCATTTAACATTTTTTCAAAATAAAAGTCCTATATACAATTTATTTTTCAAATTAAAAGTCTTGTTCCGGACAGACAACACAGATGTGATGCGTTTTGTTGTATAGAAATTCCATTTTCTATAATATTTTACAATTTATACTAGCAACCGTTAATATACAGGTGTATCTCAATAAATTAGAATGTCGTGGAAAAGTTCATTTATTTCAGTAATTCAACTCAAATTGTGGAACTCGTGTATTAAATAAATTAAATGCACACAGACTGAAGTAGTTTAAGTCTTTGGTTCTTTTAATTGTGATGATTTTGGCTAACATTTAACAATAACCCACCAATTTACTATCTCAACAAATTAGAATATGGTGACATGCCAATCGGCTAATCAACTCAAAACACCTGCAAAGGTTTCCTGAGCCTTCAAAATGGTCTCTCAGTTTGGTTCACTAGGCTACACAATCATGGGGAAGACTGCTGATCTGACAGTTGTCCAGAAGACAATCATTGACACCCTTCACAAGGAGGGTAAGCCACAAACATTCATTGCCAAAGAAGCTGGCTGTTCACAGAGTGCTGTATCCAAGCATGTTAACAGAAAGTTGAGTGGAAGGAAAAAGTGTGGAAGAAAAAGATGCACAACCAACCGACAGACCCGCAGCCTTATGAGGATTGTCAAGCAAAATCGATTCAAGAATTTGGGTGAACTTCACAAGGAATGGACTGAGGCTGGGGTCAAGGCATCAAGAGCCACCACACACAGACGTGTCAAGGAATTTGGCTACAGTTGTTGTATTCCTCTTGTTAAGCCACTCCTGAACCACACACAACGTCAGAGGAGTCTTACCTGGGCTAAGGAGAAGAAGAACTGGACTGTTGCCCAGTGGTCCAAAGTCCTCTTTTCAGATGAGAGCAAGTTTTGTATTTCATTTGGAAACCAAGGTCCTAGAGTCTGGAGGAAGGGTGGAGAAGCTCATAGCCCAAGTTGCTTGAAGTCCAGTGTTAAGTTTCCACAGTCTGTGATGATTTGGGGTGCAATGTCATCTGCTGGTGTTGGTCCATTGTGTTTTTTGAAAACCAAAGTCACTGTACCCGTTTACCAAGAAATTTTGGAGCACTTCATGCTTCCTTCTGCTGACTAGCTTTTTAAAGATGCTGATTTCATTTTCCAGCAGGATTTGGCACCTGCCCACACTGCCAAAAGCACCAAAAGATGGTTAAATGACCATGGTGTTGGTGTGCTTGACTGGCCAGCAAACTCACCAGACCTGAACCTCATAGAGAATCTATGGAGTATTGTCAAGAGGAAAATGAGAAACAAGAGACCAAAAAATGCAGATGAGCTGAAGGCCACTGTCAAAGAAACCTGGGCTTCCATACCACCTCAGCAGTGCCACAAACTGATCACCTCCATGCCACGCCGAATTGAGGCAGTAATTAAAGCAAAAGGAGCCCCTACCAAGTATTGAGTACATATACAGTAAATGAACATACTTTCCAGAAGGCCAACAATTCACTAAAAATGTTTTTTTTATTGGTCTTATGAAGTATTCTAATTTGTTGAGATAGTGAATTGGTGGGTTTTTGTTAAATGTGAGCCAAAATCATCACAATTAAAAGAACCAAAGACTTAAACTACTTCAGTCTGTGTGCATTGAATTTATTTAATACACGAGTTTCACAATTTGAGTTGAATTATTGAAATAAATTAACTTTTCCACGACATTCTAATTTATTGAGATGCACCTGTATATATATACCCCCTGACAAAAGTCTTGTCGCCTATCCAAGTTGTAGGAACAATAAATAATAACTTGACTTCTAGTTGATCATTTGGAATCAGAAGTGGCTTATATGAAAGGCAAAGGCCTCTAGATTATGCTTATTTTACCAAAATAAAATCTTATCATGCCTTGATTTTTAATTATTTAATTAATCTTTTCTAACAATATAGGTCTTTACTATGACTTTTTATTCATTTAACACATCCCTCCTGAATAAAAGTATTAATTTCTTTAAAAAAGAAAAAGAAAAAGAATAGCATTGTATATTGTAACACAAAATTTATTTTTTAAATAAATGCTGTTCTTTTTAATTTTTTATTAATCAGAGAATCCTAAAATAAATATCACAGGTCCCAAAAAACAATATGAAGCAGCACAACAGTTTCAATACTCATAATAAATCAGTATATTAGAATGATTTCTGAAGGATCATGTGACACTGAAGACTGGAGTAATGATGCTGAAAACTCAGCTCTACCTCACAGAAATAAATTCTATTTTAAAGTATATTAAAATAGGAAACAGCTATTTTAAATTGCAATAATATTTCACAAAATAACAGGTTTTTTTCTGTTTTGATCAAATAAATACAGCCTTGATGAGCAGAAGAAACTTCTTTAAAAAACTTGAAAAATCTTATTGATCCCAAACTTTTGAGCGGCAGTGTATAGATGCTTATATACATTCTTTTTCGTATTATATTTTATTTTAGCATATAATAATGTCACACAAATATTTTGTGCACCCAGTGTTTTGATTTGCTTGAAGTTTCCTTGAGTTGAATAAAAATGTTAAAGGTCAACTTTATAATAAATGTATTTCTAAAATCTAAATACTTTTAGAACAAATTGATGTATCATAACATATTTTAACAACATTTCACCACCAATAACTGAATGGCAGGGAGTAGCCTAAATTAATTGACCATCAGGTATGTTGGGCACATTGTTCGGGTTCGCAATATTTTTTCTGATTTGAGTTCAAATATAGCCTATTCAAATCTGAGGTTAACATGATCAAGAAAATAACAAGAGGTTGGCCAGACAAGGTCTGCAACTGAATCTATGAATCAAAACTGTGCAACTGTTCACCAAGTTACCCTGTAGAGCTAATTATTGGATAATATCAGACTGTTTTTTTTTTAACTCTTTGTGTGTGTGTGTGTGTGTGTGTGTGCGTGCATGTGTGTGTGTGTGTGTGTGTGTGTTTGTGTATACATACTAACAACTAACAATGTATGCAATAGTTTACAAAGTGTCCAGTCAACTATTGACCATATTTAATGACTGTAATTTAATTTTTATTAAAGAAAAAAGTTATATTTCTCCAAAAGGAAAAACACCAATACACTGTTTTTTTTTTTTTTAGAATAAAACCACAATTTATTATTTAACTGTTAATCAGCATACATAAACTAATGCATGCACATTAACTAATTCAAATCTATTTTGTAAGTCGCTTTGAAGTGTCTGCCAAATGCATAAATGTAATGTAGATATTTAAAAATAAATAAGAACACTTATTCAAACAAGCATTTTGGATGTTCAGAATTGAACTATATCATGGCATTGCGTAAAGCTCACATTTTGTGAGCTGTAAAAGTGTAACCGGATCCATCCTGTGGTTTTTAGTTTCACGGCACTACAGTTAATACAGCTAAGACTCACTGAACCAAAAATAGAAGCCTGAATATTCAGTGAGACACGACATTTATTCTGTGACTCCCCTCTGTAGGACATTCTCATCCAGCCACATCAGATTTCTGACATTCACACACAGTTTTGCTGATTTATTTGCACTCAGTGATGATTCCTGGCAGTAATGAGATCTCATAATGACACTCAGATCCCTTTTCCCGGGTGAGTTCCAATGAAATCCAAGAGTCTCCACACAATGATGGTCAGAGAAAGTGTAGATGTGTTTCCACTTGTGTTCTCTGAGTGTTTCCAGAAGCATCTGTTTTAAAGTTCTTCTACAATCCAATGGCTCTCAATCCACCTGCTTTAACCTTCATCCCTCCACTTGCTCCTCCTGATAGGTGGACACAGAGATGGCGCTGTATGGATCCAGAACCATCTGAGCACAGCGAACCATTGTAACCAACAGAAACAAACACAGCAGGACCAAGAAGAAGAGAGCGAAGCCCAAATCCACATCAACATCCAGTCGAGACATCGGAAGAGGCAGGTCCATGATTATTGAAGGACTCAACTCTATCAGTGAGTCAAAGCTTCACCGAGTGACAAACACATGATATATAGTGATAAACGTCCAAGATATGAGCCAGATTTGATCATGGCATTCTCCAAATGTGACTTCTTCCCCTAAATTCCCAGTTGTTCTCATCAAAAGCAACCCTAGTCGCCGATGTTGTGCTTCTGTCGGTGTAAAACAGCTCTGTATCAGATGAGTCTCACATTCCAGCACTCAAATGAAGCTCTGTTCTTCATCTGTTTGAGACTTAATGTGCATGTGAAACTAAACTGAGCTGCTGAACTGCATGCGATTGATTCTGACCTCGAATTTTCATTCTCAATCAATGCAAAATGAAGTCGTTTGAAAGAAATACCTTGATCGTGGCACTGACTCACCCTGCAGTCGTCGGTCAGGGATACGTGTTCTCTTATCTCGGGTATTAGCATGTCTTCCTTTGGCCTGAGAGACATACACACCAACACTTGGCACCTGTGTCCACGATGAATAGTTAAACAGGAGTTTGGTAACAATAAGGCCCCCCTTTAGGCTGCTTCAGAAACACTAGAGGCTGGAGTGTTACTGGCGATGGGCGAGCTGAGAATGATAAAGCACTGACAGATCTCAGACCGATGGATCGGGACACAGATTGATGGAGCTGGAAACTGAAAACTACAAGGATTGACCCATGAACTACATTCTTAAAAAAAAAGTTCCAAATGGGATTTGAAGAACCATTTTTGGTTCCCCAAAGAAATTAGAATCTTAACAGAACCATTTTTTCTAAGTGTGAAGAACATTTCAATAATCTAAACAATCTTTTTCCATTTTGAAGAATGGAATGGAAAGTTTCCATAGATATCTAAGGTTCTTCATGGAACCATCGATGCCAATAAAGAAGCTTTATTTTTAAGGGTGAATCAGCATTGCACTGAAAAATTGAAAAAATTAATTAAATTTATATGTTTTTTTTTTTAAGGTAAGTGGTTGCAATCAATTCATTTTAGGTACATTTAAATAAACAAATTTAGTTGACTAACTTTCAACACTTTTTTAAATTAAAATGTAGCTAAAATAAATTGTTTGCAACCACTTACCTTAAAAAAAAAAAAATTGTATCATTTTTTTTCAGTGTGGGACGAAACCTCTGACTGCTGATCGGTTTTGAGCGGCCTCTTGTCTAAAGTAATTTTTGTAAATCAAATCATTTTCAAATATTTTTTCTTCAAATGTTACACAGCCAAGATTTGGTAGCATTGTGACAAAAAGACCAGTAGTGTTTGGGAAAATGTTTAAAAAAAGTCTCTTCTGCTCACCAAGGCCATATTTATTTAAAGAAAAAATAAACAGCAATATTGTGAAATATAATTTAAAATAACTGTTTTCTATTTGAATAATTGTTAAAATGTAATTTATTTCTGTGATTAAAGCTGTATTTTCAGCATCATTACTCCAGTCTTCAGTGTCACATGATCCTTCAGAAATCATTCTAATATTCTGATTTGCTGCTCAAGAAACATTTCTGATTATTATCAATGTTGAAAACAGTTGTGCTGCCCAATATTTTTGCGGAAACCGTGATACATTTTATTTTTCAGCATTCTTTGATGAATAGAAAGTCAAAACAACAGCGTTTATTGGAAATAGAAATCTTTTGTGTGATGATCCAGTGTGTGTTGCCAAACTCACCTGTATTTGGAAGACGGATGATTTGTCGAGTGATTTCATCACACACACCTGGCTTCTCTATCTTTTTATCCCTTCCTTTTGGAGCCACAGGTCTTAACATTTGTAATATTACAAATGTCTTTACTGTCACTTTTGATTAATCTAATGCATTGCTGAAAACAAGTATTTCAGTTTAAAAAAAAAAAATACTGAACCCAAACCCTTGATAAATGTACAATTAAAGATTCAGTTGCATTATACTTTTATCATGCATTATAAAATGGCTGATTGAAAGGTAATGTACTGTACACTGGATATACAGTACCGTATTAATAGACTTGTCAAAGAGTGTCCACAGTTCAAATAAGTTCCCAACAAAGATTTTTTTTGACAATAGCAATTTAATACAAAAAACTCAAACAGTTCTCTTTAATATTTCATATACATACATATATATTTTTCTATGTTGTACACAAACTGCAGTTCAAAACTGTGAAAATATAGAAGAAAAAAACACCAGAGCACTGACCCTTTCATATCCGAGAAAAGAGTGACACGAGCACTCGATTTAATGCACAAAGGTTCTGAAAAAAGATGCAGACACACCCACATTCAAAAGCAAACATCATACATTTAATTAAAAAGCTTTCGATCTAAAGAAAATGAACAATAATCAACCACGCCAATAGAAGTTGTGGAATATTCTCTGTACAAGACTAATTCAGAATAACGATTTCCAAATGAAAACATGAAGAGATGAAGCCCGACGACAAACACGGACAACCCAGATGAAGCATTAAAGGTTTCTTCTTTTAACATTATGATAACAATAATTAGGATAGCAACAAAAATGGCTTTGAAGGACACAGATCCTGCTCGTTATTGCTTGATTTGAATCTTTTTCATTGCGTTCACAAAAACATGCCTGAGTGAACGCTCGTCACCAGCACACGTCAGAGGACGAGATGCATCTGTCCATCTAAACTTTACAGATAAAGCTGCAGAATCGATCAAAGAAAAACATCTGAGGAGTTTTACTGCATCAGCGTCTGTGTTACTGCACCAACATGAACCGAAGCCGGATCATTCAACGTCTGAATTTGAACTGAGGTAGCAAACAGGATGCAGAAGAGATTAAGGAAGCAAGGTTACACTTCATTTTAAGCAGTCCTTCTTACAGTGTAATTACATTTAAGTACTCTGTAATAATAATTAGGGTTAATATAGGGTTAATGTTAGGGTCTTTTTAGGGTTAACTGCATGTAATGCATAATTTACTAAAGTAAGTACGTGATGTGTAACAAGGACACTGTAAAATAAAGTGTTACATTTAAAATGGAATGAAAAAGAAATTTTTAAAAACATTTGAAGTATGAATTACATTAGATGATGTCAAGAATCAATGTTTATTTAAAATGCAAAATTCCAACTCAGTAAATTTGGAATTCATCTTCCTGTCTTTCAAATTCAACATCCGGTTAAGTCAATTCAATTACAATCAGTTAGATTCAAATTCCAAGTTCCAAGACTCTCCAATTGTGAAGACTTCAAAATAAGAAAAAAGGAAACTGTCTCACAGACACCAATAAACCCGAGTGACACATTCACAGCAACTCTCTGAGGCCAAACTCAAGAACTCAGTTCTCACACATTTCATCATTGGGGTCAAACGCAGTGCAATCGGTGCACAATCACAGTCAGAGACAGAAAGAGCAGACTGCCTTTGTGTGTGTGTGTGTGTGTGTGTGAGATCGGCATCTCATAAATCAAAGCATGTGTGTGTACGGCAGACAGTGTGAGACCGCTTGTGCTCGAAGTGTGCAATTGTGCGTGATTTTAAAGTGAACACATTTGAACGACGCCTGTCTATCTGTCTGTGTGCGACTCTGTATCCTCACATTATGGCTTATAACTTCTATTCTCCATTCACACTCTTTTTCAGACGCCTCTGTGCCTCAGTTCTGCCAACGACGATTTGGTTAAAAAAGTAAGAAACGGCGAGTGAGAGAGCAACGGAGTGAAGGAAGTGACTGGAAGCGGGATCACTCGGGGAAAGGAGGAAACATGGGCATCTCAGCGAAATCATCATTGCTGAAGCTGCCGGTTTGATTCAACATGGAGATCACATCCTGAAGAAGAGAAAGAAAGAGGGATGTTAAAAGAATAAACCATGCAGAACGACAATTCAGTCAATGTTTGTTCCACAGAAGACCAGAAGATCATATGCACATGATGACAGAATTTATACTCCTTTAAAGGAATAGTTCACCCAAAACTGAAAATTAGCAGAAAACGTGCTCTCCCTCAGGCCATCCAGGGTGTAGATTTTCTTCATCAGATTTGGAGAAATGTGTCACTGCATCAGTGTCTCAGCAATGGATGCTCTGCAGTGAATGGGTGCCGTCAGAATGAGAGTCCAAACAGCTGCTAAAAACATCACAATAATCCACACCACTCCAGTCCATCAGTTAATGTCTTGAGAAGACAAAAGCTGAGACAAATCCATCATTAACGCATTAACTGGAGTGGTGTGGATTATTGTGATGTTTTTAGCAGCTGTTTGGACTCTCATTCTGACGGCACCCATTCACTGCAGAGCATCCATTGCTGAGACAGTGATACAATGACATTTCTACAAATCTGATGAAGAAACAAACTCATCCTAATCTTGAGTGGACTGAGGGTGAACACATTTTTGGCAAATGTTCATTTTGGGTGAACTATTCCTTTCAAAGACAAACATGATTGGTTGTGTCGACTCCACTCACTTGAAACATCTCTGGCTGGCTGTTTTGAGGCTGTGTGTGTGTCTCTGCAGTGCCTTGTGTGTGTGGCTGATTTGGCCACTGCTGCCACCCTGACACTCCCTCTGCTGGCCTGGAGCTGAACTGCGCTCCCATCTGATTAATATCGCCTGAATGAAAGAGCAAGAGCAAAACTGAGCGCTGGAACAGGAAAATCTGTTCACTATTAAAAACATTCTGTAAAATATTTACCGAATCCATTAGTTGAAGGGTTGTTGTGACTGTTTATTTGTTGGTAATTTGATGTGTTGGCCATTGAAGCACAAGCCCTGCCCATCTGGCCAAAGGAAGAGGAAGTGGAGGATGTAGGGGCGGAGCTGAAACCCCCCATGTTAAACTGAGGAGACTGACTCTTTCCAACCTGACCTGCCATCTGATAGACAAAGAGAGCACTTACAACAAAAATCACATTCTTTATAGTGAAAGAATCAGTTATGATTTTGAAGAATCAGCAAGGCTGCATTTATTTGATCAAAATACAGTAAAAACAGTAATATTATGAAATATTATTCCAATTTAAAATAGCTGTTTTCTATGTGAATATACTGTAAACTAATTTATTTCTGTGATCAAAGCTGAATTTTCAGCATTATTACTCCAGTCTTCAGTGTCACATGATCCTTCAGAAATAATTCTAATATGCTGATTTGCTGCTTAGAAAAGAAACTTTTATTCAGCAAGGACACATTCAATTGATCAAACATGACTTTAAATAAAGTTGACAAAAGATTCCTATTTCAGTAAATTAGTTAAATGAACTATTTCGCATGAATAAATGACATTTTCAAACATATAAATATAGAAAACATTTATTTTAAATTGCAATAAAATTTCACAATATTTTTGATAAAAAAAAATGCAGCCTTGGTGAGCAGAAGAGACTTCTTTCAAAAACATTAAACAATCTTAGGCTGATGATACACAGGACAACTTTTTGAGCAATTTTGCCGGGCAACTTTTTTTTTTGAATAATGTTGCTTGGGCACTTTTCCATTGAGAATGGGTAACAAATTTCTATCTGGATATTTTAGATTGGTCGTGGGCCCTGTGTCTCACCTAGTTGCCCATTGATGGCAACATTGCCCAAAAAGCAATGATAACTAAATAATAACTAAATCTTTTGCCTTCTGTGTCTGACTGCTGGCCAGGTGTAAACACTACTTTAAATGTCTACCTGTGTGTTGAAGGGCGGTTGTGCAGCAGACCAGACTCCAGGAGGCACTGTGGGACCCGTCTGGGCCTGAATGGGGCTGTTGTTGCTGCCGCTGACTCCAGACGGTGTGCTCTGACGGGACATCTGCGCCAGCATCTGACCCGCTGAGTGAGGAACCATCTGCTGAGCCATTCCAGCTGACCTGAGACCAGACCACAGCCGCGAGTGAGGTCACGCCAAAACAACACACAGCTGAAGTCAAAAGTTTGCATACACCTTGCAGAATCTACAAAATGTTAATTACTTTACCAAAATAAGAGGGATCATACAAGATGCATGTTATTGTTTATTTAGTACTGACCTGAAAACTATATTTCACATAAATGATGTTTACATATAGTTTAGTTTATTGTTTAGTGATAGTTGTTCATGAGTCCCTTGTTTGTCCTGAACAGTTAAACTGCCTGCTGTTCTTCAAAAAAAATCCTTCAGATCCCAAAAATTCTTTGGTTTAACAGCATTTTTGTGTATTTGAACCCTTTCCAACAATAACTACGTTTACATATGCACAAATAATGCGATTATTTCCAATAATCAAAGTAAGGACTTAATTGCATTATGATGTTTTAACAACACAGTATTAAGAATCAAGGGGATGTAAACTTTTGAACGAGGTCATTACTATTTTCTCTTGTGGACTATATGTAAACATCTTTTATGTGAAATATATTTTTCAGGTCAGTACTAAATAAACAATAACATGCATCTTGTATGATCCCTCTTATTTTGGTAAAATAATTAAAGGGGTCCTATGATGCGATTTCAGTTTTTCCTTTCTCTTTGGAGTGTTACAAGCTCTTGGTGCATAAAGAAGATCTGTAAAGTTGCAAAGACTAAAGTCTCAAATCCAAAGAGATATTCTTTATTAAATTTAAGAGTCAGCCACACTTACCTAAAACGGCTCATTCTAACATGCCCCCGCATCTCTACGTCACGATGTGGAAAGATTTGCATAACACCGCCCAAATGTATACGCAAAGAAAGATGTTGTAATTTTCTCGCTCTATGTTGTTGCTTCCATGTCATGGAGAGGTGCTGTGAGTTTGGATGTGAGTAAAGAGGACATAAGAAATCTGTGGCTGAGTTTTATTTAACACTGTCTCAGAGCAGTACAACACAAATACTGGAGTTTGTGCTGCGCACTTCACGGAGGATTGTTTTCTGAACATGGGAGAGTACAAGGCTGGTTGTGTGTAACGGTGCTATTCACCCCGCTCCGAGCGAGATTCGAACCGCGGTCTAAGCGTGGGAGACGGGCGCTAAGAGTCACTAGATCAGGGGAGTGAGGTTTACTTGATTGCTGGACACCACGGCTGTTACATGTAGAAAGACTTTTACTCAAAAGTGGGGCAGTTCCAGCCTTACAAGGACAGTCTGGCGCTTCTGACTCACAGCCTGTAAGTAACGTTACGTTTTATTATTTAAAGAATCTGGTACTTACTATTCAAACGCGAGTGTAAGTAGTGCTTATTGTTTGTGTTTCTCCGATCACAAATGCAGACATGGTAATGTTTACGCAGCGCGATGCAACGCGACGTGTAAAAAGACAGTATAAGTCATTATAATCAGTAATTATGTCCCCACTGGATGCAACAAATGCCTCGTTTGAAATGGCTTTTAATGTTTGTGTGTCGTTGCGGGGACGCAGCAACATATTATGGTAAGGGGCGTAACATTTCCATCACACGCTTGAGGTATTCGGCCAATCACAACGCACTGGATCACTGGCCAATCAGAGCACACCTCGCTGTTTCACACCGATGAGCTTTGTAAAAATCGATCCGTTTCAGAAAGGCGGGGCTTAGAGGAGATAAAATAATGTAAAATATGTTGAAAATAATGCTTTTTTTTTTTTTTACTTTAAACCACATAAACACATTGCATTACACAAAATACACATAAGAATGTTCTTTTTAGCACCATCATATGACCCCTTTAACCTTTTGCAGATTCTGCAAACTTTTGACTTCAACTGTATATGATAAACAAGGTGTGTGTAAGTGTAAGTGTGTGTGTGTGTGTGTGTGTGAGAGAGTGTGTGTGTGTGTGTGTGTGTGTGAGTGAGTGTGTGAGTGAGTGTGTGAGTGACTGTGAGCGTGCATGTGTTTGTGAGTGTGTGTGTGTGTGTGTGTGTGTGTGAGTGTGTGTGTGTGTGTGAGTGTGTGTGTGTGTGTGTGTGAGTGTGTGTATGTGTGAGTGTGTGTTTGTGAGTGAGTGTGTGTGTGTGTGTGTGAGAGTGTGTGTGTGAGTTTGTGAGTGCGTGTGTTTGTGAGTGAGTGTGAGTGTGTGTGTGTG
Source organism: Spinibarbus caldwelli (assembly GCA_039654775.1). Taxonomy (NCBI): domain Eukaryota; kingdom Metazoa; phylum Chordata; class Actinopteri; order Cypriniformes; family Cyprinidae; genus Spinibarbus; species Spinibarbus caldwelli. Next base: position 2,696,968 of record CM077226.1, on the reverse strand, counting down.
TGTGTGAGAGAGTGTGTGTGTGTGTGTGTGTGAGTGAGTGTGTGAGTGTGTGTGTGAGTGACTGTGTGAGCGTGCGTGTGTTTGTGTGTGTGTGTGTGTGTGTGTGTGAGTGTGTGTGTGTGAGTGTGTGTGTGTGTGTGTGTGTGTGTGTGTGTGAGTGTGTGTATGTGTGAGTGTGTGTTTGTGAGTGAGTGTGTGTGTGTGTGTGTGTGAGAGTGTGTGTGTGAGTTTGTGAGTGCGTGTGTTTGTGAGTGAGTGTGAGTGTGTGTGTGTGTGTGTGTGAGAGAGAGAGTGTGTGAGTCTGTGTCTGTGAGAGTCTGTGGCACCTGAAGGGCTCGCTGGGGCGTGCAGAGCTGGGGAAAGACGCTGCTGGAGGGTAAACCTGCTGTCCGCTGGAGGACACGGCCTTAGAGTCTGAGAGAGACGGACACCTGTCAATCACTGTCACTGTGAATTAGGCATGGGCGATAGATCACTATCGAAAAAATCAATATCAACAATAAACTTCTGAGTAATTTTTGACATTTATCCGATGATCTAGTGCGTGTTTGGGTCTGCATGAATCAGCAGCACAGTTTCGTCTACTACACACTCAAGCACTTCACACACATTTCAGTTTTATATGAGGAAAGCTATTGTCAAATACAAACTGAAATTTAAAGGTCTTTACAACAAACTGCCAAAAATAAAAGGTCTGTTTAAATTACAAACTTAAGAAAGTGTGACAGAAATATAGTTCTACTGTACAGCAAAATGTACTTCTGAATATTCATAGTAATAATAACAATAACACAGTGTAAAAAACACTTTTATATCACATTATTATAATTATTATTATATTATATATTATATATAGATATTTTTTCATCCATGCTCTAATTTATACATTTTTTATACAAGTTCTGTGTAGTACCTTATTTGACAAAAAATTAAAATGTAATAAAAAAATAAAAATGCAATTTGCTGCAAATTATTAATTGTATCTATTTAAAATTTTAATTTCATTGCATTTAAAAAATGATTACATTTGTAATGTTTTATTTCATTAGAAAGTATTTTTAAAGATAAATTGTAATATGTAATTTGCATTAAATGGAATTGTATTATTTGTATTAATAGAATTCACAAAAAAATTAAAATAAATAAAATAAAACCTATTTCAAGTGGCACTAAATAAGAAGGTAGTTTACTATGTGAAGTTTACTAGTAAACAAATATGTTTACATTCATTCTGAATGTCTAACAAACATTCCTCCCCATTAATTATATTAATAAATATTGTGATAAATATCAAAATCTGATAATATGGGAAAAAAAATAAATAAATAAAAAAAAATACTTAATAATAATAACAGGGAGTCTTACTGTGATCAGGACTGACTACACTCACAGTCTGCACCGGAACCTGAGACAAACACAGATGGAGACAGTCAGTCATTATGTTGCTGTTACTCATTTCAACTTGTGAACAGGTTAGCAAATCTCAGAAACTTCATGTGAAAAATGAGTTTTGTTATTGAAGTGAGCCAACAAAAACACTTCACATTACAAATTAATGTTTTGTAATCAGTTAACCCCTTGCTCATTTTTGACCGATTTTATTTCTTAAGCCATGATATTTTTGTTTTTCATTTTCAGATGGCAGCAATCTGGCTGAATACATAATAAACTCTCATATTTTCATATAGAAGTGTAGAACTCTCATATAGAAGTGTAGATTTTTACTGTTGAATATTTGCTTATATAAATGAGGGTGAAATTGAGAATTATTCAACGTACATGTAAAGAAGACCTAAATAGGATCTAAATGACCAGAATTTCCAAAATAAGTGCACTATGATATTGTGACTACTTCAGGTGGCTATAACTATTCATTAAAAAAAACAAAAACAATTGTACACTTTTACTGTTCTGGATCTAAAATGACTCACAACAGCTAATTATTTAGCAGTGTAAGAGGGGTAAATAAGATCTAAACAACCAAAATTCTTAAGAGTGAATAATTTTGTTGTTAGTATTTTAGGGAAGCCAGGGTTATAACATTTCATTAAACAACAAAATGTACACTCTTAGGTCACTTTTTTAAACGATCTAAGCGCATGGTCTGAAGCGCATGGCGCAGGTGCCGTGTCCGAATCCACTTTTGCTAATTTAACGATGGAAAAAACAGTCGGTGTGCCCGGCGCATGGTCTAAAGTGGTTGTACCTATTCTCTAAATGAGTAATGGGTGTGTTCTGGGGGTAACGTGCAATAAACCAATCAGAATTTAAAATCCAGTTGCGCTCACACAATGGTGGATTCGCTGTTTACATGGCAGAATTTGCAAGTGGAATTACTGAACGCGTCTCCAAAAAGGAAACTGAGCTGCTTGTGCGCGAGGTTAAAGCATACACAATAAAAATGTTTTACATTGTAATCCTTTCATTTTTAATATTTGGCATGTGTGTGTGCTGCTGCGCATCCCTGTGTGTGTTGTGCACCCACCTACAGGCACATATTACTAACGCACCCTTTAAATAAATAAAAAATACTACGCCATTGACTTCAGACCAGGTTTTAGTTGGTCAACGGCACAATCGTTTTCAGTTGCCTCAAAATAGCAACATGCCAACAATGCGCCTGAACACACCTGGTTTTCAGACCAGCATGCCCATGGGCGAACAGATGGGTGCAAGTGCATTTGCTATTTAAACAAAGTGGCGCTGGAAGTGAAAATGATAAATGCGTCGGGCTGAAACGTCTGGCACCGCATTGCGCGGGGTGTATGATAGGCCCTGTTTAAAAATTAGCAAATTAGTTAAAATTTAGTTATTATATAATAATTAGTTATTATTTTATTTAGATCTATTTTTCAATCTGCCAATCAACCCTGTGCACTGAAACAACATACAATTTGATGTTATAGTTTGAGCAAGTGTATAAGTTCAGGTTACGACTCCACGATATATCGTATGCAGTATTCATGCACATCTTGTCAGTAAAGCCGGTTCTGTAATCAGTAATAAATCTCCATCACGTGCTTTCAGATGGAGCAGCATTTAATACACAGAGCCGTAGTTCACTGACAAGCTAAGCAATATCACGTTCATTATCGCAGACGATATCATCGATATTATACATCGATATTATGAAATCGCGCTGTGATAATAAAGTTATTTGCGTAGCTTCTCAGAACTACGGCTCTGTGTAGTAAATTCTGCTCCATCTGAAAGCACGTGAAAATACCACATTTAACAACATGTTTTTACTCCAAACTCACTTCATGACGTCAGTTGAGTGTTTAAAATAAATCCTTCTGTGAGATGATGTGGCTTACACAGAATAAGCCACGCAATATTTCATAGTATTCTAAGCAGTGAGCATTTCCTGGGTTTCTTCTGCGGGGCGTATTTGGAGTTTCTCTGGCCTTCGGATGGAGATTTACTACTGATCACAGAACTGATCACTGACAAGATGCGCATGACTTATCACAGCTTTTGCCTAATATCGATTGCGATATCATTGCGATTTATCGTGCAGCCCCAGTTCAGGTGTGTTTACCTGAGGGAGAGTGACCTGACTGGTTTCAAACGCTGCGTCTCGTCCCATCCCTCCGTCTAACTCGGCCTGCTGCTGCTGCATCTGCCTGCAGAAGAGCAAACCACACTGATGTGAGTGAGGTCCTACAGTCATGACCGTCAGATCCACCACCGACAACCTACAGCAATCTCACCTTACCACAGACAGCACAGCTACCTACGGGAAGAGAGCATGCTGTTAACCCACCACCGACCGACAGCAGCAGACGCGACGGAAAGAGGCTCACCCGAGAGAGATAGAGCAGAGGAGAAAGAGGAGAAAGAAAGAGCCAGTGCGCCATTGGTCTGCTCTCACCTGGCTGTGACCTGCCCTGGGCTGGGGGTGGAGGGGCAGTTAGGACTGCTCTGCCCCAGTGAAGGGGGCAGTGAAACCCCCGGGGAAGAGAGGGGGGACAGGGAGTCCTGATTCGGCCCTCTACTGTCACACAAACCGGAGGGATTGGTGGAGAGAAAGCGGTCAGATTAAACTGAGAGCGGAGCTGAATTAACACGCTCACTCTCTCAGACACACACGGCTCAAAACTCTAAACTGACCCCAAAAATCAAAAAGAAACAAACATATTATGTTCGCATAAAAAAAAAAAAATTTGCCAATTTTGGGGGGCATTTGGATATTTTGAATTGTGACAAGTTTGCATTTTCAGGACAATTCTGCATAAGTCTCATCATCATCATGTGTTCAGATGTTTATTTTTAAGTTTTTATGTAATTCTCAGTGATGATTCACATTACTGCGATGCAATGACTTTACACAAACAAAATCAGTAACCTTTTTGTTTTTGAAATAAATTAATACTTTATTCATCAAGGATGCATTAAATTGATCAAAAGTGACAGTAAAGACAATTATAATGTTCCAAAAGATTTCTATTTCAAATAAATGCTGCTCTTTTGAACTTTCTATTTATTAAAGAATGCTGAAAAATAAAATGTGTCATGGTTTCTACAAAAATATTTGGCAGCACAACTGTTTCCAGCATTGATAATAATCAGAAATGTTTCTTGAGCAGCAAATCAGCATATTAGAATGATTTCTGAAGGATCATGTGACACTGAAGACTGGAGTAATGATGCTGAAAATTCAGCTTTGATCACAGAAATAAATTACAGCTTAACAGATATTCACATAGAAAACAGTTATTTTAAATTGTAACAATATTTCCAATTTTTACTGTTATTACTGTATTTTTGATAAAATAAATGCAACCATGATGAGCAGAAGAGACTTCTTTAAAAAAAAAAAAAGTAAAAAATCTTAATGACCCAAATGGAAATTAAATCTGCATTACACTAAAGAGAATCAGTGAGGAGTTGGATATGCTAAATGGTCATGAAATGTCACATTTCACAATGTCACAATACATAAAACAATTATCAGCTTCTTAATTTATAGATTCTTCTTTTCTATATGATTTCCTCTTATTTTTATATTTTGGGGTGAAATAAGTCCCACACATTTTCGTGACATACACGCCGTCAAACAAACTGAATTACATTTGATTACCTCCACAGGAATTAACCTTTGATCATAAAAGCATATGATACACTGCATAAAGTCATACTTGATTAGACAACACTGAATAACATGAGGCCTAAACAATCTGAGAGTATTAAACAGTGGCCCCAAAAAGTCTTTCAATACTGAAGTTGCAATGTAAACAGCATTTAAGGGACAGTTCAGCCAAATATGAAAATTCTGTCATTAATTACTAACCCTCATGTCGTTCCAAACCTGTTAGACCTTCGTTCATCTTCGGAACACAAATTAAGATATTTTTGATGAAATCCGAGAGCTCTCTGACCCTTCCATAGACAGCAATGATCCTAACACGATCAAGGCTCAGAAACGTAGCAAGGAGATCATTAAAATAATCCAAGTGACATCAGTGGTTCAACCGTAATTTTATAAAGCTACGAGAATGCTTTGTGTGTGCAAAGAAAACAAAAATAACGACTTTATTCAACAATTCGTCTCCTCCACGTCACCCTATAGTGCTATTTTGGAGAATAAACAATGTATGCTGCTCTGTACGCTTTGATCTGAACGTAAACAGCGTATCCGCGTACGGTGCTGCTGACACAGAACAGCATACATTGTTCACGTTGTATACTCTCCAATACTCTCTCTTTGGAACGACATGAGGGTGAGTAATTAATGACAGAATTTTCATTTTTGGGTGAGCTATCCCTTTAACTTGTATTAGATAACAAAATATCAAAGCAAACACCTTTTGCTGTGAAGTCAGTATGTGATCTTGTGATGCATTTCAATACTAACTTGACATTGGCGTTGGTGCAGATGATGTACTCGATCTCCTCAGAGAAAGGGTTCTGAAAGGTGAACGAGCTGGTTCTCATCCAGATCCACTCACGGGATTTAGAGCAGAACCGGAACATCACCGAAAGCACCTGACCTCGCAGTTTAACCACCTGCATCAGGGGTCAGAGGTCATTAATCCATCACACTGTTATGGAAACAAGAGGCCCAGATCTACATTCTGGTCAAATGAACAACACATGCAGCCATGATCACAGGGTGGACTGGGGCTAAAAAGCGGCTCACCACACCATAAACCCACCAGGTCATTAGAGCTATTTTTAACACCACTTACTAACATACATATATAACACAATACAGAAATAAAAATGTTTTTTTTTTTTTTAAATGATCATTAACATTAATGAATGACCGTCACAACTTCTTTACATTATAATTTGTCTTTTCTGGTATATATGGCAATTTGTCTCTTTTACATATAGGGACAGTTTAATATCACTAAAGTTAAATGCCTACCATAATATCAGTCCATATAACAATGCTCTGCTCTAGAAGACTTGAAATGTAGTGCAGAATGTGGACTGTTTTTATTGTGTCTTTCAATTGCTTGACAAGAATTTTTTTTATGATGAAGAATTTTATGATGATGAAAAATACAGTGAACTGTAATATGTTAAATATATAAAATAACAATTTAGAATAGCTGTTTTCTATGGAAATATATAATAAAAAATAATTTATTTCTGTGATCAAATCTGAATTTTCATTATCATTACTCCAGTCTTCAGTGTCACATGATCCTTCAGAAATCATTCTAATATGCTGATTTGCTTGAGAAACATTTATGATTATCAGTGTTGAAAAAAGTTGTGCTGCTTTATATTTTTGTGGAAAATGTGATACATCACCATTCAGTCTGGAGTAAGATTTAAAAATAATAATAATAATACTTTTATTCAACAAGGTTGCATTAAATTGACTTAAGTGACAGTAAAGCTACTTATTACAAATTTTATATATATATATATATATATATATATATATATATATAAAAATAAATGCTGTTCTTTAACTTTGTATTCAACAAATAATCCAGAAATAGTGTCACTTTCCACAAAAAAATATTAAGAAACAAAAACAGTTTACAGTATTGATAATAATAAGAACCATTATGAATAACTGAGCACAAATAATAACTGAAAATAATTAAGCTGCAAATCAGGATATTAGAATGACTCTGAAGGATCATGTGACACTGAAGACTGGAGTAATGATGCTGAAAATTCAGCTTTGATCACAAAATTAAATTACAGTTTAACATCAAACCATTAAAACATTTACATTACAATATCTTTAATAGAAAAATATAACTTTCCTAATCATGGCACTTGAAAGCGAAAGTCTTCAGATTTACAACATTCAATTTTTAGAATTATATTTTTACAGTTTTTTGACATTTTCTTAGACGTGAAATTACGGAAGAAATATAACAATACACAAACATCCACTGTTAACTTATGTCTGCTGAAAACGGCTACGTTAACGTGGCAAATAATGTAAATGGCATTAAAATCTGAGAAATTCGAAAAGGCCATAGTAGTTTGCATCCCTGAAAATTAATGTCTGTCGTTTAACATTTTTTGTAAACAGTTGGCAAATATTGCTGTATTGTCTCATCGTGTTCAGCTGTTTACATCTTACCTCAGCTTAGTTTCTGGAAAAAGTAAATCTCGCCTTCTTCGATTTGATTGGCTAAAACATTTTGACATTGACGAGCGCTTTTGAGCCGCTGCACTGAGCCAGACGGCGCTACATAAGTTAGAATGTTTGACTTAAGTGGGCTGCGTGGTCCATTATCTGGCCCAATGGACGGACATAGGCTACATGCATTTACTATAATTCTTTTTTTTTTTTTTTTTTTTAGCAATGGGCTGGCCCACATTGTACAGCAGCCAACCGGGAAAGTTCCTGATGCTCCAGATAGCCAGTCCGCCACTGCATGATCATATAGCCTATTATATGTTAATGCGTCAATTTACCTGGCAACCACCATATTGTGATGATTGATACATTTAAATATGTATTAAACATTGGTGTAATATTGTTATTGCTGTCATTTTATAAAGGCAAAAAGCCCCAAAAGGCCTATTTCTAGTCACAGACCCAACATAGAATTATATGAAATACATTTTCCTTACAATAACTTTGGTAACGGTGTCATGTAAAAGCACACACAGACCTGCTGAAGGCTGTCTCGCAGTAAGCCCTGGTCTTCTGGATGAGCAAACTCCAGAACGTTCTTCCCCAGTAACTCCTGTCTCACACAACAACACAAAAGATGGAAAACACTGCAAGACTAGTGATGCAACCAAATTAATAAAAAGTAAAGTTTTAATTTAGCTGAGAAAAATTAAACCAAAAGTTTTTTTTAATGATCAATTAACTAATCAAATTTATTTAATAATCAGTACTCAAATAAAACTGAGTTATGTATAAACGCTTAAATTGCACAATTTTAATCATATAAAATTGTCATATAAACATTTAAACGATGACTGTAATAAAAACCTTTTTTTCACGATCTCATGATTTATTTAAACATACATTAAATAATGAAGACTACAGGTTAAGTAAAATATAATGATATGTAATACAGTGCATGTATTTATCTAGTTATTTTATGATTAATTTCAATAAGTTATTGTTTATTTTAACACCTTCTGATGTTCAGTCATGTTTATTTTGTGCTATAACTAGTAGTAAAGAGGAATAGATGATCGGTTCACGTGCTACTTGAACTGAAGCTACAGCGATCTCACATTAAACAGCATCAAAACCACATTTATTGTTTGTATTTTGTAATAAAATTGATAGACTTTGAATGATCAGATTTTGTTTTTACATCAAAACTTACTGTAATTACTGCATGGTAAGAGCACTACAAATAGGGATGCACCGATACCACTTTTTCCAGAACTGACCGATATCTATATTTTCATTGCATGTGGAAATTTTTAAAAATACTGAGTACAGAAACCAAAACAATATGTATAATGTTAGTTGGCTTAGTTCAGTTAGCAAATAGATATTTCCTTCAGTTATATTCTCACTAAATTATGCCCATTAAAATGTATTATACAAGCTTTTCTTACACTCTTCATTTTTTTGCTCTATGGTATTTCATCTTTAAATTAATAGCACATTAGAGCTGCTCCATTACAGCGGCTCAATACTGTAATCACAATGTTTTCCTGTAATAATGTAAGGAACCACTCGTTATCCTATAGCCTATATGTCTTGTAACAGTGATGAACATATTTTCTGGAACTAAAGTCGCATTTTTTTTTACACTGATCTATAATAGAGATATATATAAATTGATGACTTTTATCATCTAAAACTTCCCACAGGGCTCAGTTCTTGGTCCCCTGTTTTTTAGCATTTATATTTATCCTCTTGGTCAGCTATTAAGATCCCTTGACCTCAGCTATCACTTCTATGCTGATGATACTCAGATTTATATACATTCTCAACCAGGTCAATTTGTGGATGTTTCTCATCTTTCCAACTGTATTTCTGAGATTAAGTTGTGGATGTCTGACAATTTTTTGTGTCTGAATAGCTCTAAAACTGAGGTCATGCTTCTTGGCTCTCCCCACCAACTGCAAAATGCTGCTTCTATAGATCTGTCAGTTGATGGTGTTGCCCTAGAGCTACAAAGTAAATTAAAAAACCTTGGCGTTATCTTTGATGCCACCCTGTCATTTGAGCGTTTTGTACAGAACACGGTAAAGACCTCATTTTTTCATCTCAGAAATATTGCACGTATTCGGCCTATGTTGCCCTTTTCTGTTGCTGAAAAATTGATTAACTCTTTTGTTTTCTCACAAATTGATTATTGCAATGCTCTCCTTATTGGAGTGTCCAAATCTTCTCTTAACAAATTGTAATATTTGGACTTCCGGTATGCAGTTGAGTGAGTGAGGCGTGTCCAGGAGCTGCTCCGTAAATCGAATTTTTTGTAATAATTAATGGGAACGTTTAGTGCTTTTAATGATCTAGGACGACGTCTACAACGCTAAACAACTTTTTGATCCCAGTTGGTGCTTGTTTTGATCGCTATTATGCCTAAACCCAAGCGTGTTTCCCCTGCTCGCGATGAAGCTGTCGACGCCGACAACATGGCCGTGGCTGCTTCAGCGTTGACTCCAGCTCTTCTAAAAGAAATGCTCACTGTAACAATCCGTGAGGAAATTGCTTCGCTGAGGTCTGAGTTCCTTGCTGAAATACGTGCCTCTACAGCTGCTCTTCAAGCCACTATTTCTAGCCAAGGATCCAAGATTAAAGATATTGAAACTTCTTTGAACAGCGTGGATGAAAGGCTTGGCATTCTGGAGCGCAAATGTCAGTCCCTGGAAAGGGATAACGAGGAGCTCAAGTCTAAGGCAGATAACCTGGAAAACCGCTCGCGGCGGAACAATCTTCGTATATTGGGTATCCCAGAGAATGTGGAAACGGCTAAGCCCTCTCATTTCATGGTATCATTCTTCGCGGAACTTTTCGGGGACAAACTATCTCAGACGCCGGAGATTGAACGTGCACACCGCTCCCTCGCACCGAAACCGCGTTCCGGTGCGCCTCCAAGACCCATGATTGTACGCTTTCTTCGCTTCCAAATGAGAGAGGAAATCCTACGTTTGTCACGGGAACATGGAGAGTTGTTCTATAAGGAATCTAAGATTTTGATCTTTCCGGATTTCTCCGCGGAGCTCAAGAAACGACGCGATCAGTTTAAGTCAGTTAAGGCCGACTTGCACGGAGCAGGTGTCAAATTTAGAATGCTGTATCCCTGCAGACTTCTCTCCTTCAACGGCGAATCGCGCAGCTTTGAAACCCCTGATGCCGCTTCAAAGTTCTTTACCACCGCGATTAAGCCCAAACAGTCCAGTGAGATGCCCGCTGCAGATACAGTAGCCGACTGATTTGGAAAGGCTTTCCATTCGTGGCAGTACGTGAGCGGGGTTGTATAGGTAATAAACTTTTTACGTGAATTGGTTGACCAAGGTACTAAAGAACTGTCTTAACTCTCTGCTCTACAAACATTCACTGACTGTACATCGCTGACTTTCGTGATTTTACACGTGGTCTTTAAATTCTGTCGTTTCCTATTTTCATGCTTCTATAATTGTTACGGAGCTCTCTCCAAAAGTTCTACGGAGAGAAGGTTTTTGGTTGTGTGTTAATGTTCATACCAATGTAGGGGAGGGTTTTCTTTTCTTCTTTTTTTATATATTTTTATGTTTCTCCTTTCCCTCAGTCTCAAATATGTCAAGACAGAAGAAAGTTACTCCATGTACGTTTCCTTTTTTCGCTATTGTAACCAATGACAGATAATTTGTGTAATGTTAAGTCAGGGGGTTCCTGCATTAATTTTACTAGTTGGAATGTTAAAGGTTTAAACAGTGCAATTAAGTGCAGCAAAGTTTTGTCACATTTAGAATACTTAAACACTCATATTGGTTTTTTACAAGAAACCCATTTAAAAAACTCAGATCATCCCAGACTTTGTAAGAAATGGATTGGACAGGTATATCACTCTAAATTTACCAGTAAATCTAGAGGGGTGGCAATTATTATCAATAAGCGTATTCAGTTTTCTCCTTCACAAACGTTGGTTGATTCTGGTGGTAGATATGTGATTGTCTCATGTGTTTTATATGGTTTAACAGTAACACTGGCTAATATATATGCTCCGAATTATGATGATGAAAACTTTATTCAAAAAATATTTTCTTTACTCCCTGACCTGAACACACATTATCTTATTATGGGAGGCGATTTTAACTGTGTATTGAACCCTTTTATGGACCGCTCATCCAACAAACCTACCCAACCCTCTAAATCTGCAATTACACTTCAGTCACTTCTGAATATTTGCGGTCAAGCTGATGTATGGCGTTTTTTCAACCCCTCAGCACGACAATATTCATTTTTCTCCTATGTCCACCACAATTACTCCCGTATTGATTACTTTTTCTTAGACAAGAAATTGTTGTCTAAAGTGAAGGATTGTTTATATAACAATATTGTTATATCAGATCACGCTCCACTTACACTTTCTATTTTGTTTCAAGATAAGATGCTTGAATCTGGAGGATGGAGATTTAATTCTCTGCTTCTTTCTGATAAAGGATTTTGTGATTCGTTAAAAACCCAATTAGATATCTTTTTGGAGGTAAATACTATTCCTGAGACTTCACCTTCAATGGTTTGGGAAGCTTTGAAAGCATACGCCCGGGGCCAGATTATTTCATACTCAGCCTGCATAAATAGACAAAGGAGGAAGAGATTAGAGGAACTATCCCTTAAAATTCTTCAGCTCGACGCAGCTTATTCAACTTCTTCGGATCCTGAAATTTACAAAAAAAGACTCAAACTTCAGTCCGATTTTAATATGTTATCAACTCACCAGGCTGAAAAACTACTACTGAAGTCCAAACAAGCATTTTTTGAGCATGGTGAAAAGCCAAGTAAACTTCTTGCATTTCAATTAAAAGAAAAGTCAGCTAAAAATTAAATTTCCCAGATTCGGTCCTCTGATTAGGGGTGGGACAATAAATCGATATGGCGATATATCGTGATCCTTCTCCATGCGATACGATAATCGATATCTGGCGCCAAATATCGATATTTTAATTAATACAATAAGGTGCTCTAAATACATTTTCCTGCTCCCAGCGTCTAAAAATGCGTGGAAATCGCGGCCGCGCCATTTCCACATTCTTTCCAAAAGCGCTCTGAGCAACTATGAAGCGCGTTCTCTATGAAGATGGGGAAGCAAGAGGAACCGAATGATAAACAGATTTTCAGCCACTGTATTAGCTCTACTGCTATATATACACGTTTATGGAGATGAAAACTAAAAAACTGCCCCGGAACAGTTATCAGCGTGGACCATAGGCACCGATCACGTTATTATTGCAGAGCGCACATTCAGCTCATGAGTAGCCTCTCCGCTCGGATCGCAGTATATGAGAGAGAGAGAGCGCCGCCGGTGCGTCCAGTTTTATGTGAACAAAACTGGATGCTCTCCCGCTCTCACAGATATTACAAGTGCGCGTTATGCAGTGTGAACAGTGGGCACTGACCAGCAGAAACATAAATCTGCACCTATGGCATGGAGGACGAGACAAAACACTGTCAGAGCTGTAATGCGGCGCAGAAGTGTGCAGTGTGTGTGTGCTTGCCGCGCGTCTACATTTGAAATAACCAACCTGAGCACGCAAAAGACGCGATGTGAACGGCTATTTTTCTGTGCGGGGCTCCGTTTTTATGATGAGAGGAGTAGAAAGGTTGAGAAAGCACTCCAGGTAAATTTTGAAATGTACCAGGTTTATTTATATATACATGGAGAGAGAGAGAGAGAGAGAGAGAGAGAGAGGCTATATAAGTTAAGCAGTTAAATGTGTTTGTTTACACACAGAGAAAAAGAAAAGTGTAAGCTTTTAATAAGTCCAAGAATAAAATTATTAATTTACTCAACAAGAAAACTTGCACTTAACCTTTTCACAGGCATTTTGTTTAGACAGATATCGCGATATATCATTATAGGATTTTCTAGAAATATATCGATTATCGCAGAATCGCTGTATCATGATATTATCGTTATCATGAGCCATGTATCGTGATTATATCGTATCGTGAGGTACCCTGCGATTCCCACCCCTACCTCCGATGGCAATCTGATCACTGATCCTACAAGTATTACGGCACATTTTAAAGATTATTATTCCTTACTATATAATTCTGAACCTCCCTCTGATGGATCACTTATGGAAAGTTTTTTTGAGCATTTGCCCATACCTACAATATCGGATTCTGTGAGAGAAGAGTTGGAATCTCCTTTTTCTACAGTAGAGGTAGTACAGGCTATCCAGAATATGCAAAATGGCAAGACCCCTGGACTAGATGGGTTCCCTGTTGAATTTTTTAAAATGTTTTCTCAAACTCTTAAAACACCATTTCTAAATATGTTAGAGGACTCCTTTAATAATGGTCACCTACCCTCGACCCTTCGTGAATCTTGTATTTCTTTGATTTAAAAAAAAAGACAAAGATCCACTCGAATGTGGCTCTTACAGGCCAATCAGTCTCTTGAATGTTGACGTGAAGATTCTGGCTAAAATGCTTGCAAAGCGTCTTGAGTCTGTCCTACCTGAAATCATACACAATGACCAAACAGGTTTCATTAAAAACAGATTATTGTCTCATAATATAAGAAGAGCACTGAATATAATTTACTCTTCTAATTCTCATCCATCAGAGGCTCTTCTTCTGCTTGATGCAGAGAAGGCCTTCGATCGTGTAGAATGGAACTACCTTTTTAATGTCTTACAGAAATTCGGCTTTGGCAGCACGTTCATTTCTTGGATTAAACTTTTATATTCCTTTCCAGCCTGCTCAGTTCGAACCAATGCCGTATCCTCCTCTAATTTCCCCTTGAAACGCGGCACAAGACAGGGCTGCCCACTGTCACCTTTGCTTTTTGCATTGGTAATTGAACCATTGGCAATTGCCATTCGTCCTGAACAGTCCATACATGGAATTGGGAGAGCTGGCACAGTTCACAAAATCTCACTATACGCCGATGATGTGTTGCTCTATATCTCTGATCCGTTGGTTTCTTTACCCGAAGTCCTGAGAATTATAAATTCCTTTAGCCTCTTTTCCGGTTATAAATTAAATACAAGTAAAAGTGAGATATACCCAATAAATTTTCCAGTTTCTATTTTACCAATGAGCGTTTCAGTGTTTAAAGTTGCTTTTCATAGTTTTAAATACTTAGGAATAACAGTTACTCGTAAGTGTTTAGATCTCTTTAAAACTAATTTCACTCCGCTCCTTCAAAGAGTTCAGAATGATTTTGCCTGCTGGTCAGCTCTCCCCATTTCCCTGGCTGGACGTGTGAATTCAGTAAAGATGAACGTGTTGCCTAGATTTCTGTACTTATTTCAGTGTGTTCCTATTTTTATACCTAAATCTTTAAGTCTTTAAATCAACACATCTCATCTTTTATCTGGAACAAAAGACCAGCCAGAATTCGGAGGGAAGTACTTCAGAAACCAAGGGTTGAAGGTGGGATCGCCCTTCCTAATTTCTTATTTTACTACTGGGCCGCAAATATACATTCTACACTATTCTGGTTTCAGAGCCACTTTGGGCTCTGTGATTGGGTTCCAGCTTGGGTCAGCATTGAAGAGGGTTCTTGCTCCCCAGCCTCACCAGCTGCACTATTGTGTGGTCCTCTTATTGCCGTCTCACGTCTTCCATACGGTAATTCCATTGTCCGACAATCATTACGAATTTGGTCCCAATTTCGAACCCATTTCGGCCTTCAACGATTGCCATTGGTCTCACCGATTAATCATAATCCAATATTCCCCCCCTCTCTTAATGATAAAGCATTTAATAGTTGGCAGAGAGCAGGCATTTCAGTAGTTAATGATATCTACATTGATAATATTTTTCCCAGCTTTTCTCAGTTAACACAAAAATTTACGCTTTCTAGTGCTCATTTTTTTAGATACTTGCAGTTTCGAAACTTTGTCAAAAACTCATTTCCCAACTTTCCAAATCTTCCTCCTAAATCACATCTAGATCAAATTCTTGAAGTACCCTTAAATAAAAAAGTTGTATTGTCTACTCTATACAGGCTGATCTCCTCTATCTCTACTCCCTCTCTCTCTTTTGTTAAGCAACAGTGGGAATCAGACCTTGGCCTCACATTTGAAGATGAGATTTGGAGTCAGATATTGTCCCGTGTCCATACCTCTTCTATTTGTGCACGACATAGTCTTATCCAATTAAAATTTATTCATCGAATTTATTGGACAAAAGTGAAGTTGGCAAAAATTTGGCATGATGTGGATCCTATATGCGATCGTTGTCGTCAGACCCCCGCAGACTTAATACATATGTTTTGGCTATGTCCATCCATAACCTCTTTTTGGCTGTCAATTTTTAAATGTTTTTCTTCTGTAACAAAAAAACAGATCGAGCCTTGTCCTTTGGTTGCACTTTTTGGACTCCCTCCAAATGTCACAGGTTTGCCTGCATGTTCTGCAAATGCATTTGCTTTTTTAACATTATTGGCTACACGGCGTATTCTTCTGTTATGGAAACAAAATCTTCCCCCATCCTTTGATGACTGGCTGAGAGATGTTATGAGTTTCATTCATTTGGAAAAAGTTAGGTACACAATAAAGGGCAACACTGGCATATTTTCTGAAACTTGGAACCCTTTTATTAATTTTTTTTCTGGTAATATGAATCCTTCTTTTGTAGTTGGTTAATCTAATCATTAGGATGTCCTTGTGATTGGGGCTTGATTTTGATAAAAAAAAACAAAAAAACATTGAGTATACGAATGTGCACCATATGTACATACTTTATGTTTTGTCTGCTGATGCAAATGTGTACAATGTACTTGGGTGATTGTTATTTATCTTGCTTCTAAACTTATTTTGTACACAATTTACATACACTTCATAATTATGTAATGTTTTTATTTTATTTTATTATTTATTTATTTTAATTTTTAAAAAAAAATTTTTTAATTTATTTTATTTTTTTTTAATTCTTTTTTTGTCTGTTTGGTTTGTAAAATTTGGTATTGGGGTGGCGGGTAGGGTTGGGGGGAAAACAAAATTGTTTCTATTCTCTTGTATTGTCATTCTTCCATTATTATAAAAGTTTAATAAACAGACTATGCAAAAAAAAAAAAGGTCTCTGCCAACAACAAAAAAAAAAAATAAAAAAAAAAAAAAAATAAAAAATTGTAATATTTGCAGAATTCAGCAGCTAGAATTTTAACTGGGGCTAGGGCTGGTGATCATATAACTCCTGTCTTGGAGACGTTACACTGGCTCCCTGTTAAATACCGTGTAGATTTTAAAATTTTAATGCTTACATACAAGGCTCTGCATGGACTTACTCCACAGTATTTGGCAGATCTTTTAACGCCCTACACGCCATCTCGCAATTTACGATCGTCTCAGCATGGTCTCTTAGTTGTTCCTAAAACACGGCTGCGATCTAGGGGGGACAGGGCATTCTCAACGTATGCCCCTAAACTGTGGAATTCTCTCCCAGCTGACATTAGGGATGCTAATTCTTTAGCTATTTTTAAAACCTCTCTCAAAACATTTTTTTTTAGGAATGCTTTTATTTGATTAGGTTTCCGTTGTATTTTTGTGATTTATTTCTTGTTGAATTTATAGTTTATTGTATTTATTGTTGTGTTTTTCTTTATGTAAACTTTTATGTACAGCACTTTGAGAAAGCAACTTTTAAAGGCGCTATATAAAATAAATGTATTATTATTATTATTATTATTATTAAAACCTGCTGCAACTTATTCCAAAGCGACTCAGATAATGCAGGCTGAAACCAAAACGTTGGTGCATCACTATGCAAGACAGTGGAGCTTATCAGCTATAATCAGCTAATGCAGAGCCAACTTAACATCCTGCTCTTCAGAAATGACCTCCTTTAGCCTGAGATCCAGCCTGACTCGGGTGTTTGAGGCCTACCTGAGGTTGGTAGCCGATCGTCGCCTGACAGCGGTGATCCACAAAGGTGTAGAGACCCTGACAGTTGTGGCGGGAAATAAATTCCACTGGAACACTGATGTTATTTATGTTTGTGTCGCTCGGGCAACACGTGACCTGCACGACAACAGAGGATCTTAAAGAGACAGTTCACCCAAAAACTAAAATTCTGTCATCAACTACTCATTCTAAACATGCTGTTCTATTCCTGTATGACTGCTGTTCATTTTTGAAACTCACATGAGAGATTTCTCTTCCCCCATAAAAGTCTACACAACCAAAACTTGTATGAGACATAAAGTTCATAAAAACAATGTAAAGTGATCCATATGGATTGAGAGGTTTAGTCCAGGCTTTCCGAGGAGACACAATCACTTCATATGATAAACAGAACTGATTTATATACACAAGAACAAACCTCATTGGTTCTCACGTGACAAACAAGCACATGCGAGCTTTCTTCTACCAAATTTGATGAGTTCTGTCAATGTGCGTTGATCAACGCTTATATGTAAATAAAAGTCAATTCTAAGTAAATGTCAATGATATGTAAATGTAAATTCAATCTGTTTACGATATAAAGCAATCATGTCTCTTCAGGAGACTTGGATTATACACCTTGATTAATATGGATTACTTTTACAATCGCTTCATGAATTTTTCAAATTGTCAAAGTTTTGGTGGAATGGACTTCCAAAGGAGAGAAAGAAATCTCTCATGTTTCATTAAAAATATCTTCAACTGTGTTTCAAAGATGAACAAAAGTCATACAGGTTTGGAATGACAAAATTTAAAAAAAAAATTTTTTTTTAAACTGGAACAGTTTACTGAATCCTTAAAAGAAAAAAAAAAAAAAACTGAGCATTTTGTGTTTTTTGTTGAGTATCATATTTGATCTGTAAGGCTTTTAAGGCTTATATAGCGGAAATATTGATGAAAAACCGTGCTGAAACATATTAATATAATATAACCGAATGTACGGGACTTATTAACATAATAGTCCATCGGCTAGCATTAATTTAACTGCTCATAAGGCTAGGACATCAAAAATGAGCATGAACATCCCAGATAGCAAGCACATTCGGGCCGATTCCGGCTGAAATGCGGCCCTGTCGGCATCAGTGAGAAGATAATGGGCCAGAGCCGTGCCGACTCTACAAAACACTTCTGGCTGACAGACGGCTTTTCTCTATGGGCCGATCTCAGTTGAAAGCTCCGCACTTGGTGTAATTGTGTGTATGTACCTTCGGCCCGAGTTCGTTTTGTCACAGGCGGCCCGCTGCTAGCGCTAGATTATGGAAATCAGCTGCCTGAGAAAAAGTTTTGACGGTTAAATCCTGACACAAATCTACAGTGTGCACGTGAGACAATGTGGTGTTCTTCTGTTGTCTATGACAGCTTTTAGGTGCGTTATTAGCAGCGCCACCCTCTGCTTACATGAACGCGTCACCACCAAATCAGCACCGAAAACATGGAGAATTATTGTCAAAAAAAAATTATAAAAATAATCGCACAGCCTACTCAACATTCTATTATTAAATCAACTAATCGAATATTTGAAAATCCTGACCCATCCCTAATTTAAAGAATCACAGTTAATTAAAAAGTGAACATTATATCCTCATTTATTCACTCTAATGTCTTTCCGAACCCTCATGTCTTCTCTTGTGTACATGGGACACAAAGGAAGATGTTCAGTAGAATGTCGATGTTGCTCTTTTAACAAACGATTAAAGGTACAGAGCAGACATGAACTTGCCCTTTTAGAAAGATATGAGATAACATGAGCAAATGATGACAGAATTGTGCAAACTATTCCTTTGAATGTGACACAAATCTAATTCACTGGAAAGTGAAATAAAATGGAAGGGGAAAAGTACCTGTAGCCTTCCAATGGCGACTAGACAGAAACGATTTCCCTGATTATTATCGGCCTCCTCTTCAGAAAGAGTCACTCCTGAGAGAGAGAATAAAGGGACAGTATGAGTCTCAATTGCATTCTGACTGGACAGCGGGGATTTCAGCTCCGCTCTCTGGGAACAATAGACTTCCTCTGTATTGTGCTGTTACCTGCAGGAGGCCAGGATTTGATGAAGCCTGTGCAGTGCACGACCACATACTGCGGCTCACCCTCCTTTGGAGGACCCAGTCCATTCCTGCAGGAGGAGAGATGGTCTTCATCAGCGTCTGTTTAAAGACTGAGATATGTTTATACAGAGAGAAAGCTGCCTTACCTGTTTCTGCTTCTCAGGAAGTTGAGTCTGTTCATGGACACTGGCTCTACAGCACACACTCCACATCTAGACACAGAGAGACACACACATTACAATCCACATAATGTAGCATGTGAAATATTTCACAACATAGTTTATATTGAGAACATAATTGAAGACTTTTAATACTTTTTCTGAAAAACATTTTTTGTGTATGCAAACAGCATATACCTTTTTAATTTTAAGCACTTTTTAAAAAAAAAAAAAAAATCAATTTTTTTAAGCTGGAACAGTTTATTGAAATCTTCAGACAAAATCCAAAAAAAACAAAAAAAAAAAACATCTGCGTGTTATCTGTTTTTGTTGAGAATCATATTTGACACATCAGGCTATTATGGCTCATATAGTCTGACATAGTGAGAATATGAAAGAAAAAAAGCTAAATTTTATTCAAGGACCCAAACTGAGCAAAAATATGTAATTTGGTGCAGATGCTGATATTTACGTGGTCAAAAAGTAAGATGAAATTCTGATGCTTGTAATGTAAATCAATGAGCTCTTTATAACAGTTCAGCAGATACTGACACACACACACACACACATACATACATACATACATACATATATATATATATATATATATATATATATATATACACATATACACACACACAGGTGCTGCTCATATAATTAGAATATCATCAAAAAGTTGATTTATTTCACTAATTCCATTCAAAAAGTGAAACTTGTATATTATATTCATTCATTACACACAGACTGATATATTTCAAATGTTTATTTTTTTTTAATTTTGATGATTATAACTGACAACTAAGGAAAATCCCAAATTCAGTATCTCAGAAAATTAGAATATTGTGAAAAGGTTCAATATTGAAGACACCTGGTGCCACACTCTAATCAGCTAATTAACTCAAAACACCTGCAAAGGCCTTTAAATGGTCTCTCAGTCTAGTTCTGTAGGCTACACAATCATGGGGAAGACTGCTGACTTGACAGTCGTCCAAAAGACGACCACTGACACGTTGCACAAGGAGGGCAAGACACAAAAGGTCATTGCAAAAGAGGCTGGCTGTTCACAGACCTCTGTGTCCAAGCACGTTAATAGAGAGACGAAGGGAAGGAAAAGATGTGGTAGAAAAAAAGTGTACAAGCAATAGGGATAACCGCACCCTGGAGAGGATTGTGAAACAAAACCCATTCAAAAATGTGGGGGAGATTCACAAAGAGTGGACTGCAGCTGGAGTCAGTGCTTCAAGAACCACTACGCACAGATGTATGCAAGACATGGGTTTCAGCTGTCGCATTCCTTGTGTCAAGCCACTCTTGAACAACAGACAGCGTCAGAAGCGTCTCGCCTGGGCTAAAGACAAAAAGGACTGGACTGCTGCTGAGTGGTCCAAAGTTATAAGTTATGTTCTCTGATGAAAGTAAATTTTGCATTTCCTTTGAAAATCAGGGTCCCAGAGTCTGGAGGAAGAGAGGAGAGGCACACAATCCACGTTACTTGAGGTCCAGTGTAAAGTTTCCACAGTCAGTGATGGTTTGGGGTGCCATGTCATCTGCTGGTGTTGGTCCACTGTGTTTTCTGAGGTCCAAGGTCAACGCAGCCGTATACCAGGAAGTTTTAGAGCACTTCATGCTTCCTGCTGCTGACCAACTTTACGGAGATGCAGATTTCATTTTCCAACAGGACTTGGCACCTGCACACAGCGCCAAAGCAACCAGTATCTGGGTTAAGGACCATGGTATCCCTGTTCTCAATTGGCCAGCAAACTCACCTGACCTTAACCCCATAGAAAATCTATGGGGTATTGTGAAGAGGAAGCTGCGATATGCCAGACCCAGCAATGCAGAAGAGCTGAAGGCCACTATCAGAGCAACCTGGGCTCTCATAACACCTGAGCAGTGCCACAGACTGATCGACTCCATGCCATGCCGCATTGCTGCAGTAATTCAGCCAAAAGGAGCCCCAACTAAGTATTGAGTGCTGTACATGCTCATACTTTTCATGTTCATACTTTTCAGTTGGCCAAGATTTCTAAAAATCCTTTCTTTGTATTGGTCTTAAATAATATTCTAATTTTCTGAGATACTGAATTTGGGATTTTCCTTAGTTGTCAGTTATAATCATCAAAATTAAAAGAAATAAACATTTGAAATATATCAGTCTGTGTGTAATGAATGAATGAATATAATATACAAGTTTCACTTTTTGAATGGAATTAGTGAAATAAATCAACTTTTTGATGATATTCTAATTATATGACCAGCAGTGTGTGTGTGTGTGTGTGTGTGTGTGTGTGTGTATGTATATACACACAGTGCCCTTCAAAAGTATTGGAACAGTAAAGACAAAATTGCTCGTTTGGCTGTGGAGTCAAGACATTTACAAATATGATTAAAGATGAATATGAGACAAAATTACAGAATGTCACATTTTATTATTGGGTGATTCAACACATAGATGTTTTACCAGCTAAGAAGTTCAGCACTCTTAGAGTTTCATCCCCCTATCTGATGTGAGCATAAGTATTGGAACAGTTGCCTCACAGGTCTTTCTAAGTGATCAGCTGTGTCCTGTTGCATTCATTCTTCAGATATTAAAAGCAGGGAATGTGTCGTATCAGTTATATCCTTTACTTCTGCATTCTGAATCTTGCATTCGCTGATGACACACAAACCAGGATGAAGATGAGGGAGCTGACTTTGAGAGAAAAGCAAGCAATTTGGATGCTAAAAGAAAAGAGGAAGTCAATTAGAGCTATAGCAAAAACAAAGGGCATGGAGAAATCAAGAGTTTGGAAACCACCAGCGACACCAGCAACCAACAACGACCTGATCGGCTGAGAAAAACAACAGTAGTTGATGACAGACAAATCATAAAAGCGGTGAAAATAAACCCTAAAAGATGTGTCTGTAAAATCACCAACAACTTCCAGAAAGCTGGGGTGATGCTCTGACAATCTACTGTCCTCAGGAGACTTTGACACAGAATTACAGATGCTACACAGCAAGATGCAAACCTCTGACCAGCACCAAAAATAAAAAGGCAAGATTAGAGTTTGCAAAAAAGCACAAAGATGAGCCAGAAGAGTTTTGGAACTGTGTTTATGGACCGATGAGACAAAGATGAACCTTTATCTAAGTGATGGGAAAGCAAAAATGTGGAGAAAAAAAGGGAATTGCAAAAGATCCCAAGCATACAGCCTCATCTGTAAAGCATGGTGGAGGTGGTGTCATGGCATGGGTATGCATGGCTGTCTCTGGAACAGGCCCTCTCAACTTTACGGATGACTTAATGTATGATGACAGTAGCAGAATGAATTTGGAAGGGTACAAAACCATCTTGCCTACCAATATTCAAGAAAATGCCACCAGATTCATTGGGAAGTGCTTCATATTGCATCAGGACAATGACCCAAAACACCCTGCCAGTTCAGTCAAGGAATTTATAAGGGCAAAGAAATGGAAAGTCTTAGATTGCTCAAGTCAATCTCCAGATTTAAATCCGATTGAACATGAATTTCACCAGCTGAAGAGGAGAGTAAAGGCAGAAACTCCCCAAAACAAGCAACAATTGGAATTGGCTGCATTAAAGGCTGGGAAAAGTATTTCAAAGGATGAGACCAAGAGTCTGGTGATGTCTATGGGTCACAGACTCACTGCTGTGATTGTGCACAAGGGATCTGCAACTAAATAATAGCTTTTAATCTTTTATATCTGCCTTATGTTCAACTGTCCCAATACTTATGCTCACATCAATGAGTGGGATGAACTCTAAAAGTGCTGTTCTTTTTATTTGGTAAAACATGTATGCGTTGAAACGGCTAATAATAAAATGTGACATTCTGTAGTTTTGTCTCATATTCATCTTTTTACTCATATCTGCAAATGTCTTGACTGCACAGCCAACAGAGCAATTTTGTCTTTACTGTTCCAATACTTTTGGAGGGCACTGTATACAGGTGCATCTCAATAAATTAGAATGTCGAGGAAAAGTTCATTTATTTCAGTAATTCAACTCAAATTGTGAAACTGATGTATTAAATAAATTCAATGTACACAGACTGAAGTAGTTTATGTCTTTGGTTCTTTTAATTGTGATGATTTTGGCTCACATTTAACAAAAACCCACCAATTCACTATCTCAACAAATTAGAATACTTCATAAGACCAATAAAAAAAACATTTTTAGTGAATTGTTGGCCTTCTGGAAAGTATGTTCATTTACTGTATATGTACTCAATACTTGGTAGGGGCTCCTTTTGCTTTAATTACTGCCTCAATTCAGCGTGGCATGGAAGTGATAAGTTTGTGGCACTGCTGAGGTGGTATGGAAGCCCAGGTTTCTTTGACAGTGGCCTTCAGCTCATCTGCATTTTTTGGTCTCTTGTTTCTCATTTTCCTCTTGACAATACCCCATAGATTCTCTATGGGGTTCAGGTCTGGTGAGTTTGCTGGCCAGTCAAGCACACCAACACCATGGTCATTTAACCAACTTTTGGTGCTTTTGGCAGTGTGGGCAGGTGCCAAATCCTGCTGGAAAATGAAATCAGCATCTTTAAAAAGCTGGTCAGAAGAAGGAAGCATGAAGTGCTCCAAAATTTCTTGGTAAACGGGTGCAGTTACTTTGGTTTTCAAAAAACACAATGGACCAACACTAGCAGATGACATTGCACCCCAAATCATCACAGACAGTGGAAACTTAACACTGGACTTCAAGCACCTTGGGCTATGAGCTTCTCCACCCTTCCTCCAGACTCTAGGACCTTGGTTTCCAAATGAAATACAAATTTGCTCTCATCTGAAAAGAGGACTTTGGACCACTGGGCAAGTCCAGATCTTCTTCTCTTTAGCCCAGGTAAGACGCCTCTGACGTTGTCTGTGGTTCAGGAGTGGCTTAACAAGAGGAATACGACAACTGTAGTCAAATTCCTTGACACGTCTGTGTGTGGTGACTCTTGATGCCTTGACCCCAGCCTCAGTCCATTCCTTGTGAAGTTCACCCAAATTCTTCAATCGATTTTGCTTGACAATCCTCATAAGGCTGCGGTTCTCTTGGTTGGTTGTGCATCTTTTTCTTCCACACTTTTTCCTTCCACTCAACTTTCTGTTAACATGCTTGGATACAGCACTCTGTGAACAGCCAGCTTCTTTGGCAATGAATGTTTGTGGCTTACCCTCCTTGTGAAGGGTGTCAATGATTGTCTTCTGGACAACTGTCAGATCAGCAGTCTTCCCCATGATTGTGTAGCCTAGTGAACCAAACTGAGAGACCATTTTGAAGGCTCAGGAAACCTTTGCATGCGTTTTGAGTTGATTAGCTGATTGGCATGTCACCATATTCTAATTTGTTGAGATAGTGAATAGGTGGGTTTTTGTTAAATGTGAGCCAAAATTATCACAATTAAAAGAAACAAAGACTTAAACTACTTCAGTCTGTGTGCATTGAATTTATTTAATACATGAGTTTCACAATTTGAGTTGAATTACTGAAATAAATGAACTTTTCCACGACATTCTAATTTATTGAGATGCACCTGTGTGTGTGTGTGTGTGTGTGTGTGTGTATATATATATATATATATATATATATATATCTATCTATCTATCTATCTATCTATCTATCTCAGTGGTCACTACAAATCTCATATAATATGTCTTGGTAAGATGAGATTTAAAAGATCAAAACATAATGCAATGCAATCCAGTGCTGACTGAGAGATGAAGAAATAAACAGTCCTCTGAAGATGCGAGATGTTTTGGAGGCTTGTGAAGATCATTCCTCCACTGAGGAACAGTGAAAGTAAAGCTTCTGGAAACAAACGCTCCTCAAAAGATCCTGATGATCAGATTTGAGATGCACTGATTTTTCTAAGAAATGATTGATGGAGAATCAAGTAAAGCCGAGCTGCTTCAGTCCAGTAAGTGTTACTAACAATATCAAAGTTACTCTTACGTTTATTTATAAAAATCAGTAAAGATTTCACAGCATAAAGACACGTGAAGCACGAGCTGAAGGTGGACTTGGTTCAATTATACTACAAGGTCTGTGGCTTTGTTCTTCCTGTTCCTCACCTCATCCTGCAGATGAAGGAGCGGCGTGCACCCATACTCATCCTCACAGAGGCCTGCCCACCCTCTTTCTTCACCGTGCCTGTTTTCATGTCCAACATCCGACCTACAGGCAGAAAAGAGGAAGATGAGTTAAACAGAAAAAGACTGTCATCACGCAGGATGACAGTGATAGAGTCGTTTCTCACCGCTGTTGTTGTTCTCGCTGGTGGAGAGCTGCTCCCGGAGTTTCTCTGTGTCGTCTGGATGCAGCTGGTCATACAGTGATGATCCGAGCCAATCCGATTGAGCCTGGTTCAGAACCGGTGTGACAGAGTCCGACACATAAACCACACGGCCGGTTTCACACGACACTACGAACAGAAAACCATCAGCCGCCTCCAGAATCAGGTGCTTCAGCTCCTAAAGAGAGAGAGAGAGATAAGAACATATTTTGAGATGATGTTTAAGACAAATTTTTAGATGAAAGTGTTAACTGAATTAAATCATGAATATGATTCAGTTCTGGTATTTAAAAAAATGGTACCTGCTTCAAATTCACAAATATATTCTTAAAGGGGTCATCGGATGCCCATTTTCCACAAGTTGATATGATTCTTTAGGGTCTTAATGAGAAGTCTATAACATACTTTGGTTACAATGGTAGTGTAAAACAACACCCTTTTACCCTTAAAAACAGCTCTGTTCACAGCAAGCTGTTTCGGTGCATGTCCCTTTAGATGCTAATGAGCATTTGTACACAAACTGCCAACACACATTTACACTAAACAAAATTATAAATGCAACACTTTTGTTTTGCCCCCATTTTTCATGAGCTGAACTCAAAGATCTAAGACTTTTTTCTATGTAGAAAAAAGGCCTATTTCTCTCAAATGTTGTTCACAAACCTGTCAGTATCTGGTGTGACCACCATTTGCCTCACGCAGTGCAATACATCTCCTTTGCATAGAGTTGATCAGGTTGTTGATTGTGGTCTGTGGAATGTTGGTCCACTCCTCTTCAATGGCTGTGCGAAGTTGCTGAATATTGGCAGGAACTGGAACACGCTGTCGTATACGCCGATCCAGAGCATCCCAAACATGCTCAATGGGTGACATGTCCAGTGAGTATGCTGGTCATGCAAGAACTGGGATGTTTTCCGCTTCCAGGAATTGCGTACAGATCCTTGCAACATGGGGCCGTGCATTATCATGCTGCAACATGAGGTGATGGTCGTGGATGAATGGCACAACAATGGGCCTCAGGATCTCGTCACGGTATCTCTGTGCATTCAAAATGCCATCAATAAAATGCACCTGTGTTCGTTGTCCATAACAAGTACCTGCCCATACCATAACCTCACCGCCGCCATGGGCCACTCGATCCACAACGTTGACATAAGCAAACCGCTCACCCACACGAAGCCATACACGCTGTCTGCCATCTGCCCTGTACAGTGAAAACCGGGATTCATCCGTGAAGAGAACACCTCTCCAAAGTGCCAGACGCCATCAAATATGAGCATTTTCCCACTCAAGTCGGTTGCGACGATGAACTGCAGTCAGGTCGAGACCCCGATGAGGACGACGAGCATGCAGATGAGCTTCCCTGAGACTGTTTCTGACAGTTTGTGCAGAAATTCTTTGGTTATGCAAACCGATTGTTGCAGCAGCTGTCCGGGTGGCTGGTCTCAGATGATCTTGGAGGTGAAGATGCTGGATGTGGAGGTCCTGGGCTGGTGTGGTTACACGTGGTCTGCGGTTGTGAGGCCGGTTGGATGTACTGCCAAATTCTCTGAAACGCCTTTGGAGACGGCTTATGGTAGAGAAATGAACATTCAATTCACGGGCAACAGCTCTGGTGGACATTCCTGCAGTCAGCATGCCAATTGCACGCTCCCTCAAAACTTGCGACATCTTTGGCATTGTGCTGTGTGATAAAACTGCACATTTTAGAGTGGCCTTTTATTGTGGCCAGCCTAAGGCACACCTGTGCAATAATCATGCTGTCAAATCAGCATCTTGATATGCCACACCTGTGAGGTGGATGGAGTATCTCGGCAAAGGAGAAGTGCTCACTAATACAGATTTAGACAGATTTGTGAGCAATATTTGAGAGAAATAGGCCTTTTGTGTACATAGAAAAAGTCTTAGATCTTTGAGTTCAGCTCATGAAAAATGGGGGCAACAACAAAAGTGTTGCGTTTATAATTTTGTTCAGTGTATGTTCAAACAACATGTAAAAGTGAGTTTTGCATCCAATGACCCCTTTAAGAAAGAAATTTCTTAAAGCTCCAGTCCGTAAGTTTTGCCTCTTTGTTGCCATCTCTGTTTGAAACCTGCAATTGCAGTTATTTACGGAATTATTTTCTTTGCGTGGGTTGTGAGTTGGCACGGCTCCAGCGCGGATGAATCTAATGTTTTGAGGTGAATGTGTGGCAGTCAGTCACCGCACTGATGTGAATATTCACTGTACTTCGGAATCACAGATTCTAGCTACGTCTTGGAAGTATGACCCAAATAAGAATTTTCACCAGATATTGTCATCTGATTAAGTAAGTAACAAGTCTGCCACTTTTGTTCTAACCAACTGAGGAAAAAACGCATTAAAATAATGGCCAGTTTTACTAAACGGGGAAAATTAGCGCAAGAGCGCAATTCCAAAACAGCGCAGATAGGTGTGGAAATTTCTGCGGGTGATTTAATAACAACATTTACATATCAACCAACGCAATATACCAAGCGCAGCGGAAATTAGCACAGTCACAAATAAAGAATAAAGAAATAAAGAAGCCACAGTACGTTGAAAAGAACCGTAGGCCAAAAAAATGAAGGTTTGCTAGAAGTTTTGAGAGAGCTGGAATTGCGTGACTCTGAGGGTTCCAAGTCATCTTTTATTTCCTGAAGCAAATTAAAAATAACATGGCTTGGCAAACTATATGTTCGGATAATGTGTTCTTCTGGCTGTCAAAATAAATGAATACGTGTGGAAAAAAATCCTCTCCCTTCTACTACGCGCTCTCTGTTCTCTGCGGTGCCTCCTCCTAGCAACAACAACTACAGCCATTTCAAGCGCAAAATAGATTAAGACATGGTTTTTTTTAGCGTTAAATAATGGCGCAAATGCCAGTAATTTTACGAGAGCAAACGTTAGTAAAACGCGTTGCATGATTCATTTGAATACTCTCCTCCCATAACTTTTGCGTTTAAAAGGGAAACTCCTACAAATACATATTCAATGAGGTCAGGTGCAAAAATAACTGTGTCCACGCCTTTTCAGCACTAATTCATCACTGCGCGTCTTTAGTAAAACCTAACAGTACAATTTTAACGCCAAAAGACGGTTTGCGCTGACACAAGCTGTTAGTAAAACTGGCCCTAAATCACTCTACTAATGGTGATTAAATCTAATGATCGTTTAGCTCATATCACATCAAAACGTGCAAATGATTATACTTTATTCTCAAACTGTTAATGTTAACAACATGAGCACTGCACGCCCGTGACTAGGTGTATGTAGTGTGTATTAGTGTTACCTGTAGATTTCAATTTCGGTACAGCCTAATCTCTTAATTGTCATACCATTCGAATTTCATATAAAGAAATTCTTTTAACCCAAAAAGAAAATTATTCTTCCTTAGAACTGGTTCTTTTTAAAATACAAAATTGTGTAATCCCATCTAGGCTATCTGTAATCAGATGCACATTTAAAACTGGAATATAATCTAATTTCAGTCACTTACATGCATTTAATAAACACATAATCCTTTCTGGATTACAATAAATTTAATTATTCCAGCTGTTGTCAGAAAAGAATACAATCCACCACCTGCAGCATCATCACATGCGATATAGTCTACTAGCCGGGAAAGCTTCTTTATGTTTACAGACGTGACGTAATGATGCAGTCCCATGCTCGAATTTCCCACGAAAACCTACCCGCACCACTCAAATTAAAAAACATTATTATAAGCTTACCGTTGTGAATCGGGCTAAAGTAAGGAGATAGTTTTGAACACTGGCTGGTTATATAATTGCTTAAAAATTGATTTTGGATCATTTTTAACAAAAAAAAGTTACGGACTGCAGCTTTAAGTTCAATTCCAAGATTTTCAATTATTGAAGATCTCAAGAAGAAAATGACAGGCTTTGGTGGTATATGATTGTATGGCAATTTCTAGGTAAAGACTTGCTTATAAGTTCAGTGAAAAACACCGCAAAGATGCCAAAGGTAATAATCATAATAATCATGAAATTATTTGCAAAGATTTTTAGAAAGATTCTTTCAAGAATTTGAATTCCTCTTAAGTTTTGTCTTAAAAACAATTTTAAGAAAGATGACCTTTTACAAAGTATTTTTGGGAATACAAAAGATCTTTAACTTTTCTTCTTATTTTCACAGAGGGATAGTTCGCCCAAAAATTTTAAAATTCTGTCAACATTTACTGAACATAAAAGAGGAAGATGTTTTAAAGAATGTTGGTAACCAAACAGTTTCTGGTCCCAATTGACTTCCAAGGTATTTTTTTTTTATACAATGGAAGTCAATAGGGACCGACAACTGTTACCAACGCCCTTCAAAACATCTTCTTTTAAGATAACATGTTTGGAACAACTTGACAGTCAGTAAATATAATCAGAGAATTTTTATTTTTGTAAGAAAATGAGAAGATAACAGTAGTTAAGAAGAATTTTACTCCTGACAACGTTTTATGAATCTGGGCCCTGGTTTATGTGCAATGAGGAATAAATACATTTCTATAATCAATGCAGTCCATATCTGACCTGGTCTGTGAGAAAGGAGGGTTTATATGTTCCATCGGTGCTGCTGCTGCCGCTTCCTCTAAACGACTTCATGTGCGAGACGGCCATGCGCAGGATGGTGAGCTTGTCTGGTTTGCGCGCCAGAGCGCTGCAGGTGGGCACCATGTCTGACAGCTCCGTGATGTAAGCGGTCATCTTATTCCTCCGCCTGCGCTCGATCTCGCTGTGATTCTCCCTGCGGTCAGGAGGTCATGAGAGATGGGCGGAGCATGCAATCGTGGGGAAAAGAGAGCAGGAACAGAGAAAAGGTCGAGAGAAAGCAACGACGAGAAAACGAGAGAGGAGAAAGAAAGAAAGAGAGAGAGAAAGAGAGAGAGAGAGAGATGGATGAATAAGCAAATAAAGACTGCATCAATGTGCTCGTCCAATGAGACGACACTCATCTCTCCATGACAAAACAAATGTGCATGAACGATCTCATGAGAGCTGAAAGAAAAAGCCTCTTCAAACGGCCTGAGAAAAGAAGAGACGGACAGAAGAAATGCTCAAAAGAAACACCTGAAATAAAGTGTAAGATAATGACAGACTCCTGGCTGCTTTCTGAATGAAATACCAGTATTATTGCATACTACACAGTGTATACTGAGTACTATTTTCAGTAAATAATATGTACAGCAGTTCTTTTCTGTCTGTTCAAAGTTCAATCATCAATGACAGTTCAAAGGTGCAAACAGCTGGTGCAAAGTTTTCCAAGAAGGTTTGTGCTGGTGAGTTTTTTCAACCCACAGAAACTAACTCCAACATTTTGGCCAGATTCTGTTCAGAATGAACCTGTTTGTTCTTCAATTTTGCTTGAAATATATCAGGGACTTAAAGCAAGACACTACCTGTGAATCGGCTAAAATCATCATACAAGGCAAAAATCACTATACCCGGCTGATTAATCACAGTACATAACATGTTTTGCATTTTAAGTACAAAGTATCGAATTAAATGTGCAATAATTTGCTTAAATTTCCAGCAGAGAAATCTGAAAACTGGATGAAGCCAGGTTCAAAATTCTTGAAAAAAAATTGGATTTCTCTCCATAAATACTGTTAACAGCCATAAAACACACACTGCCGCTCAAAAGTTTGGGGTCAGTAAGATTTTTAATGTTTTTTAAAGAAGTCTCTTCTGCTCATCAAGGCTGTATTTATTCGATCAAAAATACAGAAAAAAACAGCAATATTGTGAAATCTTATTGCAATTTCTAATATTGGTTTCCTATTTTAATATACTTTAAAACAGATTTTTTTTTTTAAGATTCTCTGATTAATAAAAATTAGGATTCTCTGATTAATAAAAATGTAAAAAGAACAGCATTTATTTAAAAAATTAATTTTGTGCTATAATATACAATGCTATTCCAAAGTTTGAATAACAGCACATTTTTTCTTTCTTTTTTTTTTTTTAAGAAATTAATAGTTTTATTCAGGAGGGATGTGTTAAATGAATAAAAAGTCATAGTAAAGACTTATATTGTTAGAAAAGATTTCTATTTTGAACAAATGCTGCTCTTTTTAACTTTTTATTAATCAGAGAGTCCTAAAAAAAACAATATCACAGGTCCCAAAAAAAAATATGAAGCAGCACAACGGTTTCCAACATTGATTATAAATATTAGAATGATTTCTGAAGGATCATGTGACACTGAAGACTGGAGTAATGATGCTGAAAATTCAGCTGCGCATCACAGAAATAAATTATATTTTAAATAATATTAAAATAGAAAACTGTTATTTTAAATTGCAATAATATTTCACAAAATAACAGTTTTCTTCTGTATTTTTGATCAAATAGATACAGCCTTGATGAGCAGAAGAAACTTCTTTAAAACACATAAAAAATCTTACTGATCCCAAAATTTTGAGCGGCAGTGTAGATAGAAATAAACCTGTAAAGTGCTGCTGAAGTGGAGAAAAACTCACAGCCTTTAAAGATACACATTGCAATTAAAATCAAATGCAAAAGGGTAAAGTGTAATAAAATAAACACTTAAATGTATATTTTTGTATGCTTCCACTAGTCTGAATGAAGTCATGTTATAAAACCAACATAGCTCTCAAAACTGATCAGTGCATGAAAAAAACAATGTTTCGACTGTAGAGTCTTGCCTTGAATGTGTCAAACAGCAGTAAGCTACTTGTTTTCCCTCACATGAACTCATTATATTTCATGCTTAATTCAGGGAGTGGCATTCAGTTATCATCTTGGAAATAAAAAGTTGCAGTGTATTTTTTGAGCATTCAATTTAGTGTAAAATTTTCTTTGGCAGTCCGACTAAATAATAAGGGAAGACAGAGATATTGTTTAAAATAAATTTAAAAAGCATTGGCTGATAAAGCAATGTTGGCTGAATCAAATGCATGAGTTTGGGTCTGTTCATCCAAACTATGGCGGACGGGAAGTGTGTTTGGAAACCTCACTATGCATACCATAATGACAGCAGCACATGTAGGCAATGCCAGTCAACTCTGATACTTGAGAACTCTCAGAAGATCAGATATTTGTACCATCAATCAATACCTGGCAAATCTCTCCTTGTCATTCGATCCGCCTCCATCATCATCACACCTGAGAAGCCAAAACGAAAAGAAACATATGTTGTTGAACACAGTCATAAGACAGGCAGCTCGGCACAGGGTCGAACCCTTGAGTCACACATCATGACTAACCTGAACAATTTGCTTCCCTCGTCGTCCTCATAGTCCGAGCTGGAAACCAGGGAAATTCACATTAGTCAGTAATATTACACAACTGCAAAGACGACACTCAAACATTCCCGCAATTCTCCACCCACTCGAGTGACAGAACAAACAGAGCGAATCAAATCAACCACAGACACTCAATAAACAAGCACACGATTGTTAGCTTAAAACCAGAGTGTCATTCCTGTGAATTTGCCTCTGGAAAGCCACTGTTAGCAAAACCACGTTCAGCTCTCTGATCATGCATGCTGTATATTAAGGGACAGTCCACTCTGTCCAAACCCCTGTGACTTTCCTTCTTCTGTGTAACCCAAAAGCAGACATCAGGAGAAATGTTCACGCTGCTCTTCATCAACAAACAGACAGTGTCAAACTCCAAAAATGACACAAAGCTTGATAAAGTGTCATAAAATTTGTATTATTTCTAAGTCATGCACAAAGTGTACAAGTATTTATGGTGCTTTTGTCCTTTTCGGTGCTTGTAAGCCTCAGTCGTTTATTTTTAGCACTTTATACAACACAGATGGCTTCAAAGCAGCTTCATATTAAAACGCTTCACTTATGAAACAAACTCAATTTGAGCCGTAAAGCAGCTCCACAGGAGACAATAGTGTCATTATTCTGCTCAAGTCAGTTCAGAGTTAGGGTTAATTCAGTTCAATGTGTCGATTTCGCAGAAGTTAGTGTCATTATTCAGTTCGACAAAGCAGTCAAATTGATAATTACTTAATATGTACTGTCTTCTAAACCACTGCCCATGTAATTCCACTTTATTGAATAAGCAGTTTGCACATTTCCCAAAAGATTTCCTTCTGAACTCCACAGAAATCAGCAATGAGAAAATGAGGACAGAACCAGGTTTTGACAATTGAGATCAACTGAACACTGCCAGAAGTGCTTTAATAATGATTAGTGCTTTTCTGTAGACGGCTCAGTCAGACTTACGTGGCTTGTCGTTTGTTGTTAGCCTTTGGCACAACGGCGGCACTGTTAGCACGAGATCCAGCTGCTGTGGCCATGGCCAGAGACGGCACCTCAGACATATCTGAAACACACACACACACACACACACACACAATCAAACACTCAGGACTAATACCTACACAGAATATTTATGTATATAAAAAATAGGCTAAAGAAATGCATAGTGTAGTTTTACACTATAATGCTTTAGATGATCTCAAATCATCACCAGTAATATTGTTTACGTGTCCCTTATCGAACAAAAAAACGACAGACCAATATATCGGCTAGCCTGACAACATGATAGTTTCAAAATCTACTTTCAACAGTTAGCGATCAGGTGTCCCATCACTTCGCAGTGGCATAAAATCCCATGTTTTTTTTGTGATACATACATATACATACCCAAACACAGCATTTAATTGATATCTATTTCAAATACTGTTCTTTTGAACTTTCTGCTCTTAAAATATTCAGTAAATATTGTTTGCAATAACATATCACTATTAAACATTTACAATTTAAAGACTTATGTTACAAAAAAATTCTATTTCAAATAAATACTCTTCTTTTGAAATTTCCTGTAATTTGTAATTACTGAGTCATAATAATAATAATAAAAATATACAATTAGATGTGTCCCACATTCTTGTCTCACATAAGAAAATAAGAATAATTAAATCAAAATAAATATTCCTTGAATTTGTGATATCCAGTAAATTTAGCGCACACTGTAATGCTGACTGCATTCATCAAGCTCAAATATCTTCAATACAAAATAAATGATTAATAATTATAACCCAGCATTTGGTCCCAAGCTAAGTAGGTCCAATTTGGTTTATTTATCGACATGTTTGAAACAAAAGACACACAAACAATAAGATGCTATAAAGAATATGAGTTCCTGTAAAGCTGTTTTGGAACAAAAAACTTGGTTTTACAATGCAAAACCCTTTTACTTATTGTGATTTGCTTAATTAACTTGTTACAATTTGGTCAATTTAATTTCATATCAAAAATATACTTTAAATAAAATCAATTCCATATTTAGAAAGCAGAGTTTCTGGCTCTATTTGTGGAAAGTGCCACCAATATACAGTGGAGAATGGATACTTATGAATAGTTTTCAAATGTTATAGTAAAAGCTTTAAAAATATGGTTAATCACTGATATTAAATCCAAAAGGTCATAATATATAACCCATGATGACAGCTTGGTTTGAACATATATGGCCTGTATGCATCTCTTATTATTTTACACAAGCTTATTTCAAAATAAGTGTATTATAAACCTGCTTGACTCCTGTGTAACTGATCAGTAAATCTGTTCATAAGCAGATCTTCAGACATATGTGTCCCTGGAGCACAAAAGCAGTCATAAGTAGCACAGGTATATCTGTAGCAATAGCCAACAACACATAGTATGGGTCAAAATGATTGATTCTTCTTTTATCCCAAAAATCATTAGGATATTAAGTAAAGATCAAGTTCCATGTAGATATTTTGTACATTTGCTAACAAATACATCAAAACATTGCTAAGAACTTCATTTGGACAACTTTAAAGGAGATTTTCTCAGTATTTTGATTTTTTTTGCACCCTCAGATTCCAGATTTTCAAATAGTTGTATCTCAGCCTATCCTAGCAAACCAGACATCAATGGAAAACTCATTTATTCAGCTTTCAGATGATGTAGAAATCTAAATTTCGAAAATTTGACCCTTATGACTGGTTTTGTGCTCCAGGGTCACATATATATGTGTGTGTGATGAGATGTGAGTGTTGTTTTGGGCCTGTGTGTGAATGACAGCTGAAGCACACACTGCCACAAGTGTCAGATCAGGCTGTCTTCAGTCATACTGCTCTTTGCTAATAAAAACAAACCCTTATTCTCACTGCAAAAGGTAATGTTTGTCCAGTTTTTACTCCGTGAGCTTGTGTCATAGGCTATATCACAACAGTTAAGCTAACAACCGCTCAAGCTAACCAGCACAACCGCTTATAATGAGCGAAATCAACACAAATCAGAAATTTAAGAGAAAAACATAGGGTTTTTATACGATACCTGCATTGGCTGATGTCATATCTGACAGGTAAAGGTGTTCGAGCGCGAGCTAACACATACAAAACAACTTTCCCAGCTGACGACAGAAATCTGCCTGCTACACTGTTTGTTGCTGTTTTACCTCGTCCGAGTCTCGAAAAGGTATTTTAAAACAAATGTCATGACTTCAAACCGAGTATCATTTTCGCCGCCGGTCCGAGCGGACGGGTTTGCCGATGTTTTATAATTGTTTTTTTTGTTTTCCTGCTCTTTGACTTTTTCCAGTTAAAAAAACCTCCCCTGATCCAAGATGGCGCCCGTAGTCTTTCAGTAAGCAGCAGAAGCGCGTCAGAGGAGGAAACTAGAGCCTCCACGCGGCTCAGCCGCGCCACTCTCCGTTCACAGCCAGCATTATACTGGAAGATACGAGCCTAGAGAGCACAGTCATTTTTTTTAATTGTTTTTATTAAATGTTGTTATTTTCCTGTTTTTATTATTTTTATTTTGTTATTATTCTGTTAATATTATTTTTAAGCAATGACTAAATGACAATAAATTATCCAATAAAGTACGCGGAGATGAAATTTAACTTTAATAGACTATATCTAAATTATAGTCAATATTTGTTTTTTAATGAATACCATTTAATCTTCCTGAGGTAATTCCAGTATTGGATTGGTTAGAATTATATGTTTGTGTGGTTTTATAATATGGTACTAAACCCTTTGAAATGTATTGTTTTCCCGGAAAGATATTATCATTATTTATGCAAGTTATATATCTGTAATCAGGGGCACGTTCAAGCTCAAACCGGTGCGCAACGTTCTGCTCCGGTTTCCGGGTTGAACGACATGTTTCCTGGAAACGTTGTTGAGATACGTTTTCTCTTGTTTGGTGGGTGTGTCAAAAATGTCAGCCAATCAGATCAGCAGCAACATGTATATAAACCACGTGGTATTAAAGAGACAGCTCGCACAATGGGTCCAAGTGAAGTCATTTACAAATGTGTCCGCTGCAGCTTGGTATATGCAGCAATTGAAGACATTAGAAGACATGTTTGTCGTAAGAGTTTTATAGTAACAATATAGCATATCAACATGATGATGTAGTTGTTTATATTTTTAGCTTCATTGCAAGGCAAGTTTATTTATATACCAAATTTCATACACAATGGTGATTAAGTGATGCACATACTGCTATATACAGTGGGAATTTGTAAGTAAATGTAATTAACTTAAAAATAAATTCACAAGAGCAAGTATATTGTTTGCGCATGTTTATTTACATTAAAGGCAAAATAACTGAAATAATAAGAGCGCAAGTATAGATCTGGAACTTCTTTAAGTCTGTCTAAATAGCATGCAGTAATAGCAATGTCTTCTGGTCCATATCCTTTCCTTAGGAAGGTGTGCTAGACCCTGATTAATGTAACATAAAAATACTATACATATTTATATATTTTGCTGTTGTATTGTGGAGTGACACTTTCATAAACTTTTCTATGCTCCTCTGATTATATAATGGTAAATATTACAATATCATAGCACAACAACAGCGATCAGCAATAAAGATAAGCCTAATACTCACAATAAAAATAATAAGGTCATATAGATCATAACATGGTCTCGGAGGTAAGAAGTGGATTATCCTTCACCTGAAATGTTTGTCTTTTCATCCTGAAATACGAGGCAAATGTTGGATCACATTAATTAGGAACCACAGTTTCCACAAACCCCTTCACTCGATTGGGATGTTCTCTTTTATTCTGGACGGCAAGGGCAGTGACTGTAACATCGAGCGTATTTTGCTGTATTAAACATG
This sequence comes from Spinibarbus caldwelli, assembly GCA_039654775.1. Classification (NCBI taxonomy): domain Eukaryota; kingdom Metazoa; phylum Chordata; class Actinopteri; order Cypriniformes; family Cyprinidae; genus Spinibarbus; species Spinibarbus caldwelli. Next base: position 2,658,874 of record CM077226.1, on the reverse strand, counting down.
CATTTACATTTATACCGATTTCATCAGGCTCTGAAAATTCTTCAAAAAGAACACAAAGAATGGCCTTCTCAGCTGCCATAGTTGCAACTCTTGCGTCATCAGAACAGGGTGTTCAACACACCACCGCTTCCATTTAATAAACATTTTGCACCGTTTTGTCGGGGCTGAACGCAGCCCTGTTGTAGGGAGGGACTGGATGTGGTCTCTGGGGTTAAAATACAAGAGAAGATTGATGATGTCAGCTGAAAAGTGAAATCGTTTTAGACAGGCGGAGCAAATTACATAAATGCAAGTACGGTGATTATAAACCATTATTTCTAATTTTGAAATCAGAAGTTAAACAACACATAAAATCTATTTATAATCTGATAAACAAAAAAGCTGTTAAGTGTATTAATGTATGTAAACATTTCCATGATTTTATTTAAATGTATTTATTTATTTAACATTTCATTGTAATTGTGTATCTTTCTTTTCTTGTCTTCACCCCCTGGCTAATGTAAAATGTTGAATGTGAATAATTCAATTTTAAAAAAAGAGGCGGAGCAAATGAACATATTTTCATTACTGTTCTACATTTTTTGTCATTATTTGATTAACGTGCACCGATAAATCATGCAAAATAAGACATTAAAAAATAAAAATGATCACTCATACTTCATAAGTAGGCCTAAGCTCGCTTAACCAATCGGAGTAGCCTTTGGAGATCACGTGACTCGACGCGGAAGAGTCTCTCGAGTGGCATGCCTTCCATTCACTCAGATTGTCTTTGAGCTTTTTTTTTTTTTTTTTTTTGGCAAAACTTGTATAAACATACAGAAACAGGGAGATAGACATGAATATATTCCAACAAAGAGCAATCATAAAAATTAGAACAGAAAACAAATAATCTGGATTTGCATGCATCAAATTATGGTATTATCTATACATACAAGTACAAAAATAAAATTACATCCTTTTAGAAAAGTTGTCATAATACATCAAAAATTTGGCACTCTTTTTTGTTATTTGTAAGTCTAAGAGATGAAACAAGAGAGTCCAATTCAACAAGAAAAAGGGATTTAAGCCATTTTTGTTTATGAATGAAGAATTTTGCATTCAATATGAGAAAATTCACAACATATTCAGCAGATAAAAGCTTTGGATTTTCATAATAAAAAACAACATCTTTGAGGACAAAGGTATGGGTCACATTGGTAAGCTTAGAAACATAGGTGCTTAAGTCAATTGTCTTTGAGCTGCATTCTGATTCACAGCATCCCTACGCAGTGTTCACTGCTCACTGTTCCCTACACACTGCACAGGTGACATCTGCAGAAGTGCACTACGCTTGGACAGTTTCTGTCATTTTTAAACTCCTACAATAAAAACACAGCTAAACGACAGATTTGAAAAAGAATTACTCTTTAGCATTCTTGGAAGAGTAGGCTGCTTATTACGAGAGATACTTACGAGCAAGCTGAGCTTATGTTTAAAGACACTTAATTGCATGTTTTTTGCAATTTGATGTAAATGGATTATAGTTCAATTAAATGCAATTAGATGAAGGTTAGAGTGTTCTTCTGATTCAATTAAGTAGAACTTACGCACATTGTTGTATGTAATTTCATAATGACTACTATTCTCTTTGAAATATGGTTAAAGTGTTACTGCTGAATGCACTGATAAGCATCTATAATAAACAAAAATATACTTTAATGTCATTTCTATTTAAACTTGTATGTCATGTATTAAATTATATTAGTATTTGTAATGAAGTTGCAATTTGGTAAATTTAAAATGGATTAACTTATCTACAGTTAAAATAATAATCAATTACTTGTGCTTTAGTCAACACATCACAATGTTTAAACAAAATGATTTAATTGTTGTTATTACAAAGTGCACTTTTTTAGACGTGTACTTAGGTGTAAGAAATAGTCATATAAGTGTCTCTCTTTAGGTACTAAAGTGGCCTTTTATTATATTATATGATGTTATATTATTTTTTTTTTTTGAAATATACTCTAATGATCTGAAGTACACTACAAGTGCCCATTCAATACATTTAAAGACACTTATTTTGTCATTCTGTAATCCCCCAAATTTCTAATGTTTGATATGTAAATAAATGTTTCGGTTATGTCAACTGCAAACGTATGTAACTATAAAATCTCTGTTTATGTGACCTATGAAGAGAATTATCATTTACAGCCCTGGAGCACTTTATGAGCTTCCTGTGGGCTTTTATAATATTTTGGATTCATAATATACTACAATAAAATAAGGGCTGTGGTAGACACAACTTGAAGAGACTTTAACAAAATAAAATAATCATGTTTAAAGCAATATTACTAACAGAGAAATCAAACAAACACATCAAGTGTGACTTACATTCCGTATTTTATTGTTAACATCTTCCATAACATCATCATGTTACAAAACACAGGAAAATACAAAATAAAGATAACACTGTAATCGACTCGACTGCATCTGAAACAGAGTCCAGAAGAGAATGATGGGAAGTTGACAAGGACAATGGGAGGAATGATGAAATCGGAGCAGGACACAGAAAAGCGACGTGAATGAAATGATTGAGATGAAGCAGGTGAGTCAGAGCTGTGGGATTGAATCTGTACATGAAACTGGCCGCTCACCATAGAGAAATGAGAAGATCCTAATTCATCTCGGCAGCTCGAGACGTAAGAAAGCAAGACGTTTTCAGCAGCAAACCACTCAAACTGCATCAACACAAACTCACATTCCTTCTATCTTTGGCTGGCAGCTTGTGAATATTCAGAATCTGTGTCAAAATGAACGAGCAACAACTGGCCAATACATGTTTGTTCAGAGTTAGGAACTTCAGAGTAAATATGGATTTAATATCACATTCATTATCTGAACGGTAGAGGTTTTCTAATCAAAAGAACTGGCTGTGAATTGCATGGTTTACACGCTATGTTAGAAAGTTAGTAACATTTGGCCATATCTAAAGGTTATTTTTGGTGTTCTGGCTGATCGTCTTGGGTTTATACAGAACATTTTTGGAAACCAATGCCATTGCAAAATGCATTATTTACAGTCAGCCGACATGATTTTTTATTACTGAGTGAAAATGCATTCCCTAGCATTTTTGTGGGCAAAATCCAGTCATTTCAATATGAATTCAATAAGTGGAAGATTTCCTCGCGCAGATTACGCAACAGGTCAATGCAGCGAATGAGCTTGACCATCTTGAACTCGCTGCGTAATCAGAAATCTGTTTGGTTTGAAAGTGACTTCTGTGTGAGATGTTCTTCAGACATCGCTATGCTATTGACAACAGACAATTCACTTTTCTGCCATTAACAATGAGTTGTGACTGCACATTAAGTCCAAACTGGTCCACTTGGTATTCAGATGTGTTCAGTATTCAGTCGAAAAATGATGTATTATAGGATGGATGGTTCTAATCTGGAAAAGGATGCAGTAACTTGCAGTTTTTTTTAAATTAAAAACTAAAAACAAGGCATGAAAAAGAGCAAACAATAGCAAAGGAAGGCACTGTTAAAGGCACAAGTCACCTAAATAATTCTGTCATCATTTACTCAGAAGGTTTTTTTTTTTTTTTTTTAATAAGAACAGGTTTAGCATTATTTCTGATCTATGCTCTCTATGGAAGTCCATTTCTGCCACAGAATATAGAAATAAAAAAGGTAATTGCAACTTTTTATCTCAGAATTCTGGCTTTTCTCACAATTCCAAGTTTACATCTCTCAATTTGGACATCTCACAACTGTTTGTTTTTCTCAGAATTGTGAGATATAAACTCATAATTGAGAGCTCCATGGTGCGAAGAAAACCCCACAAAACTGCGAGATGTAAACTTGGAGAAAAAAAAGAAAAAAAAAGAAAAGAAGTCTGAATTCTGAGTTTCTGTCTTGGAATTCTGTGTTTATATCTTACAATTCTGACATTTTCTCTGAATTGTGAGAAACAGTCTATTACCTATTATTTTTATTCCATGGGCTTCCACAGCTGTCTTCCATACAAAGAAAATAGAGGATTTCCAGCTCTAGGAAGCACAGACACAGCATAAAAACAGTCCATATGAGACTTGTTTCAACAGATCTCTATGAGGAGCAGACTGAAAATCTTGCTTGACCGCCATGGTCACCATTGATTTACACTGTATGGGAAGAGTGGTTTGGACATTCTGCTATAAATAACTGCAAGAACTTTGGAACAGCATCAGTAAATGATGTCGATTTTTAGGTGATCTGCTCCTGTAAGCATATGTCAATAGAGGCAGCACTGCTCCCTGTTTGTTTTGGCATGCTGTGCCTGTGTTCATGTGATGACTGTGTGTTTGTGTGTGTTTGTCTTTAGTGTAGACAGCAATCGATCCTCTGTTCTTCACCCGTCTCTGTTCTCTGTTCTCAGCAGAGGATTTCTGAACGATTCTCCATCCTGTCCTCTCAAGACGTCACTCCGTTTTTTTAGAGTGGTTGTTGTTATATGTAGCGTGGCCGTTCTGAGCTGGTCCGTTTTTCTTTATCTCTCCATTTTTCATTTGTTCTTCTTCCTCTGACTCGTCCGTCTCCTCGCGATCGGACCTCTCGTCTTCTACTGACGACTGTTGAGGAGAGAAAGTGATATTCAAATATATTCACAAAGACATCAAGGGATAGTTCCCCCCCAAAAACGAAACATCTGTCATCCTTTACTAAGCCTCATGTCGTTCTAAACCTGTACGACTTTTTATTTTCAAGAGAACAAAAAGTGTGATATTCTGAAAATGATTTTCACAAAGCTCAAACTTCAAAAAAAAAAAAAAAAAAAACACATTAAAGCGTACATGAAAAAAAATTCCCTAAAATGCACTCACTCTCGGTCTATCCAAGATTAGGCTGAGTTTGTTTCTTCATCAGATTTGGAGAAATGTGTCTCTGCATCACTGTCTCAGCAATGGATGCTCTGGAGTGAATGGGTGCCGTCAGAATGAGAGTCCAAACAGCTGATAAAAACATCACAATAATCCACAAGTAATCCACACCACTCCAGTCCATCAGTTAACATCTGGAGAAGACTAAAGCTGAAACATCCATCATTAAGACGTTTTTAACTAAATACAGTAATCCATAATCCATAATAACACTTCCTCCAGTGAAAAAGTGGTCTGGTGTGAATCAGGAGAGAAATCTGCACAGATCAAACAGCGTTTACAAGCCAAAACAGCTCTAAACAAATATGTGGCTGGATTTTGATGTGAGAGACAACAGGAGATGCACTTTTTCACTGGAGGAAGTGTGATTATGAATTATGGACACATATTTGAGTTAAAAACGTCTTGATGGATTTGTTTCAGCTTTTGTCTTCTCCAGATGTTAACTGATGGACTGGAGTGGTGTGGATTACTTGTGGATTATTGTGATGTTTTTATCAGCTGTTTGGACTCTCATTCTGACGGCACCCATTCACTGCAGAGCATCCATTGCTGAGACACTGATGCAGTGACACATTTCTACAAATCTGATGAAGAAACAAACTCATCAAGAGCACATTTTTAGCAAGTTTTCATTTTTTGGTCAACTATTCCTTCAACCAATGGGATCTTATAAAGTGTACAGATAAAACTAGGTGTAAATGTAAATATGAAATCACGCAGACGTACGTTACTGCTCAAGAAGCGGAAAGCCAAGCGTATGATCAGCACGGCCCAGAAGATGTGCAGACACAGCAGAACCATCAGCAGCCCGTTAAAGAAGTAATATCCAAAGAACGGAGGGTACAGGGTCACGGGATACACCCATGTACAATACATGATCCTGAGAGACAGACAAACACATGAAAAACCTACAAAACCTTCTAAGACATCACACTAATTTGCAGTGTTATACAGTATTACACATCTTTGTTCTCAACCAAACAATTTAGCACCTGGTTTTACTTGTGCACACTGTATAATCACACTTATATCCACAGAAACACACCAGAACTGTATCATAATCAGGGCTCTGAACGGTTCAAGGAACGAAAACGAAAACCGGAAACGAACAAAATTTTGACTGGAACAGAACCGGAAACAGAAACGAAATCAAATTTTATAGTTCCGAACAGAATCGAAAATTTGAAATGGACATTAACCGGTTAATAACGTTGTTTTATCGTTCCATTTAATATTTGAAATTTGCTGTCAACCAATCAGGAATTCAAGTATCTAGATTATGCAGATGTGACGCGAGTGAAAGGCCGCGCGCTCAGCTGTGAGCTCGTCATAGGTGAGTCTCAATACACCTGCGTTAGAGTTCATCCGAGGACTGATGATTCAACAGATCTTACGCACCTGCAGCGCTTCTGTGAACCGAGAAAACTGAATAAAACTATAGGCTTACATAATATATTTCACTTAAATCACTGACAGATTAACGAAACCAAAGAAAAAATAGATATGCTGATTTAGGCCTACGGTTCATTGTGACGCATTCCAAAGTTCTCGGAAAGGAAAACGAGACGCAGAAAGTAGTTTTATTTGTTTTGAAAAAGCTTGACAGTTTTGAATGATGTCGCATCTGTAACCAAGCAGCGTTGCTATGGTCGTATCGCGCCGGCGCCTCACGCGCACAAAGACACGATATTTTTGCGACTTTGCAGTCTGTTCATTATCAAAATAAAATACAGTTAAAGGAAGGTATAAAAAGTTACAGTGCTCCGTTATCCGATCTGTTGCGTTCAGCGTGACCATCGCCTCATGTGCTGATATAAGGATGATGTTTTACGTCGATGAAAGTACAAAGTCTATAATAAATAATATTTTAGCATCCAGATACAGCGCGAAACATTTGGATTCGTGAGAATGAGAGAGGGAGGCATCAGTTTCACCTTTAATTTGTTTTTGGTTTTTATAGCCTATAGGCTATAGCCTTAAGTTTAGAGGATTTGTTGTGGAAAGAAACTAATAACTGTGGTTATATTGTTTGTAAACATTTTTGATTTACCGGCATTTTAGCCTACATCATTTCTGAATGTATAGCCTAATAAAATGCGACGCGACTTAGACTGTTTTTTTTTCCTCAAAACGCAATTTTATACAAGTACTGTTTTTTTTTTTTTTTTTTTTTAACAATGCCGCAAACATTTTTGAATATCTTTAAAAATACTTTAATGTCTTTAAAGCATTAATAGATTTTTTTTTCTTTTGTTTAGTAGCCTACATTTAGACAAATCTAGAAAAGATGATGCTGTATTGGCTGTGACTAAGCACAGCGAGTTAAGATACCATCTCCCTGTTTTTTTATTTTTTTTTTATTTTTGTGTAAAGAAAACACTGTACTTTATTATTATTATTATTATTATTATTATTATTATCATTACAGGCAAATACAATTTTAAAAAATAACGTTATTAACCGTTATTTTTCTACTCGAACCGGTTTCGGAACGGTAATAATTCAGAGGAACGCAGGAACAGAAACGTTAAAATATCGATTCTGCTCGGAGTGAACCGATTTACTTTTTTTTCGTTTTCAAGCCCTGATCATAATCACATGTTTGATGACAGCATGTGTGTGGAGAGAAACACAGAGAGAGACGGATGGGGTGTGTACCGGAAGGGGAAGATGATGAGGCGTGTGACGATGAAGATCGCAGCAAACAGGATGAAGATGTAGTTGCATGCGTTCTTCCATCTGGCGTAGTTAAACATCTTAGCTGACTGTGAGAGAGAGAGAGATGATATGAGGGGAGAAACTGATGCATACAGAAGAGGGAGAGACGGAAATGGTTTTTCACAACATCTGTACTATACTGCATGTAAGATTAGGATGTTACTCCTGGTGGATGGATCTTTGAAGTGTGCATTTGTGCTGACTTTTAGGGCTAATGCTGCTCACATTCCCTTGAGTTATGATTATACGGGAGTTTGTGACCATTCCCGTTTTTAAAAGTATGAACCTAAAAGTTTTCAAAGAAATTAGGGACATCAATTTAGCAAATTTGTAACACTGACTTGAAGACAAATGATTGGGAGGATGTTTCTCTTACAATTTCTACAGAACATACTCCAGGATGTACTCTAGTATGATATAAAAAAAATCTCAATGCTGCTTTTATTTGACTAAAACTATGGAAAAATATTGTGAAATAATTTTACAATTTAAAATAGCTGTTTTCTATGTGAATATCTGTTAAACTGTAATTTATTTCTGTGATGCGCAGCTGAATTTTCAGCATCATTACTCCAGTCTTCAGTGTCACATGATCCTTCAGAAATCATTCTAATATGCTGATTTGCTGCTCAAGAAACATTTCTGATTATTAGCAATGTTGAAAACAGTTGTGCTGCCCAATATTTTTGTGGAAATCATTATACATTTTATTTTTCATGCAGCATTTATTTGAAATAGAAATCTTTTGCAACATTATAAAAGTCTTTACTGTCACTTTTGATAAATGTAATGCATCACTGCTAAATAAAAGTGTTAATTTCTTTTAACTTTTAATCAGTTTTGCCTAAAGTGCACATTTTCTACATGCATAAAATACCCAGATGATCTACTACCTGTGGCAAAATGTGCTGTGTATACTGTATCCCACAATGTAATGCACAATTGCACATGTTAGCATTGGCTTACAATAATACATACAGGTATTATCTAGTTTCAAGGGGAGAAAATAAATAATTAAATCTGAGAAGCACCACCTCAGAAGTAACTTGAAGAGCACAGCTGTGAACATTCATAGTTTATAGCGTTTGAACCAACAACCAACCAGGCCAAATCTTTAAAAACTAAGATACACAACATCTAAACTACTCAATTGTGTTGACAATATGAATACCATACACAGACATCCCATTATACCTCTGTCTAATATTTTGAATGATTTAAACGAGCTGTGTAATTGGTTGAGATGTTGTCATGTGTTTGTGTGGTTTATCTACTCACCTCGAGCAGATAATCTGCTGAATCATGCATGAACATGATGAGCGTTCCCGCTCTGATGTAATTAACACACCAGGAGAAGCTGATTAGCATGATGGTGGCCACGTGATGAATGACCTGCTCTTTGAAGTCCTGCAAGAGGGAGTGAGAGATGCTTATATCATTACACAGTTATGAGATCTTCATACTACACCTGTCAGTTTAATGTGATTCATTATGAAGAAAACAAAAATCAGCTCCATCACGGTCCCTGACTCACAAAGCTTTTCATTTGTTTATTATGTATCCCTTTCCCATGAGGTCCAGTTATAATGTGACTCAAGATGTCTGACGTAATTTTGTTTTTAATGACCAATAATATAAATAATAAATAAATATATATATCTAAATGTAAGTAATAATACATTTATTATAATATAAATAATAATACATCTCTTTGAAACAAAAACCATGTTAAATTACACTAATTGAAAAAAAAATAAATATATATATATATATACATATACACATACACACATATACATAATATTAAATAATTGCAAATATTACTAAAATAATAATAAATCAAAACAATTTATTGTTCAAATACAATTTATAATTCAGAATGTTAAGAATTATTAACTAGTGTAATTTTAGTATCATTGAGTTTTTATTTTTAGATTTTCCCCCTTTATTAATTAGAATAATTTTGTTGTGTTTTTTCCCATAGTTAATAGTTTTTGTTTATATATAGTAAAATGTACATGTAGTTTTACTTAATGTATTTCCTTTTTAGTTTTTGTTACTTTAGTACATCAATTTAAGTTAAAAAGAAATGAAAATTTTTGTTAAATGTTTATTGTTTAAATGCTTATTTAATTTATTTTATTTTATTTCAGTTGTTATTTATATTTATATTATATAAGTAAAAAAATGTTTATTTTATGTTTATTTATTTTTTAGTTACTATAATAAACTATAACAACCCTGTAATTAACTAACTAAATATAACTTCAAAACTTTGAATATTTCAGCTGGAAACACTTCACACACAGTTGTATTATTAAAAATTCAACAATCAATTATCACCTTCCAAAGTTAAATTCCAAAATATTATTTTTTATTTTTTTTTAATTACCACCTGCTGTATATTGTTTCATTTTATATTGTTGCTTCCACAAATTCTGTGGTTCAGATTCATGTGTTTAAATCTCTTCTCTGTCTTCCATCAGAGAGCTGCAGAAGAATAAATCATGTTTTCAGCTATACTTAACTTACTGAAAGTAGCACATGGAAACAATCTTAACATCTGTCATCAAAGCCACTGCAGTGATTCCCAACATTAGCTGCTGCTTTGAATACTGCACTGCTCAAAAACTAGTTTGACACATTCACTGAGATGCAAAGATGAGGTTTGCAGTGTGATGATGGCAGACTCACTTTGCGTTTGACATCAGATGCCACACTGAAGAGAAGAGAGGTGTAGAAACCCAGCTCCAGCATGTAGTACCAGTACTGAGACGGCAGGAGTGTCTGAGAGAGAGACGGCACACTCAGAATAATCAACTCTATAAATAATGTAGCATAAACTAGCCAAATCTGATTAGTTATTAATAGACTTTATTGTTATTACTTGACTGCAAATTCAGTTTGATGCAGATCAAATCACTTGAGTAGAAGTGGGCGATATGATCAGAATGACTACGGTGTCATATATTATGTTCTTTTTGCTGGAAATTCAGCTCATAAATGTTCTATATATTACATAATCATGTGATTATGATTTTTTAAACAATCAGGTCAACCAAATACTTTCATATGGATTATTACGGGATTTAAATTCTACAAAAGAAAGGTAATGTCTGATTTTATTATTGTATTTGCCTTGAGAAAAAGAAGTGCACTTAACTGCACTGAATGTGCACTTTTATATTTTATATATTGAATGTGCACTTTCCTTTTCAGTATACTTTCATGACTGTTTCTTAACACACTCTCACTTTTAAAAAGTGCACTTTACAATCATGTCAAATTAAATGTTTTCCTTTAAAGTACATTTTAAATCATTGTGTTTTAATAATCCTTTGTTGTGCTTTAAAGAAGAACACATTTCTATGTGCTGACTAACATACTAAAGAACACGTAATGTACTTGATTATAATTTTAACTGGAGTGTGTTTACATTTTACAGTTAAAATATTTTAAGTGTACTAAATTGCAACTTCATTATTACAAATGTGTAATTATTACGAATATATTTAAATACATGACATACAAGTTTCAATAGAAATGTCATTAAAGTATATTTTAGTTTAGCATAAATGCTTGTCAGTACATTCAGCAGTAAAGACAATAGAAGTAATTATGAAATTACATATAAAGATGTCCTATATGACATCAATGCAACATCAGCTCTATTTAAAGTTAGTTGGCTATGGAAATGCTTAGTTCTTATGTACTAAATTTGCAGTTTGTGCTCCAAGTGTGTTTCAAATCATTATACATTTAATACAGTATTTGCTGGCGATGACAAGGAACCCTTTAGAAAAAGAGCAGCTCGACAATATGCCATGTATTTACAGGAGACTGAACTCACCAGAGTGGGGAAGCCTTTCCACATCTCCTCCAGATCATACAACCAGGGTTTCTAGAGAAACAGACGGACAGGACGGATTGTGTTATGCAAAAAACACACACACAAAAAAAAAATAAATAAAATGAAAGGGTTCAAACAGGCTGAAACTGCAAATGACTTACATCTATTAGTGCAACAAGACCACCGATGAAGGCGAGAAGATAAAAGGCGAATCTCCAGCTGCAAAAGAGCAAAAGGGTCATGGTTTGTCCAGTTAAACCATGCTGTTAGATGCCATAACTAAACCGTCATGAGAGGAAAACCATCTTTCTTCCATTGACGGTCTTTCAAAAGAAGTGTATACATGTTTTTCTAAGTAACAAACAGACACAAATATTTCACTATATTTGTGATGCACCAAATTTCATAACAGAACATATTCAGCTGAAAATTAATTTTCGGTTTCGGCCAAAATAGTTTTGGAGGGCTAAAATCATTGACCAAAACAATGACGTTTTATTAGCATTTCTCTGATGGAGCATTTTGACTGTCAGTAGCCAGGTTTTTTTTTGCGAAAAAATATTTAGCGCTTCAAAATTTTTACCGATATAGCTGATGGAAATACCATTTATCGATAAAATTCGACACAATCTTTTTCCATTTAACTTTAGCGCATAAATTCTATACTGATACTTAAAATGTTGCAAAAATTTGTTTGGAAACACTTTTTGTCGAGAAAAGGGGCTTTAACGCAAATAAATGTGTTGTCGCATGACAGAATTAGCCTATAGGCAGCGTCCGTGTTCGTGGTGTTGCTCACGTTAAAGCACCGTTTCCCTGTAGTTCAAAAGCGCATTAAATCATATTCATATTATTAAATTGAGTTACCTCTCAAACATACATATCTTAATTTGATGTTCCTTTAGTACGTTGCAAGTTAAAAGTTATTTTTATAATCTTGTTTTACATGGATATTGGAACAAATACAACATTTTAAATTAATTCGTTTTGGCTTGTTAGTAGCTTCTTATATTTTTAATCTTGTTTTGTTCTGAGTTCTGTTCTACTGTTAAATTTAAAGGATTTGTTGTGGAGTGAGGGGAAATAAAATAGCACGTTTTTTCAATATGTTTGGCTGAATGTATTTTATTATGACAATGAACAGGCTGCGTTGTCGAGTTAGTAGCCTAATGCTTAACTGCGCGTGAGGCAAGATCACTTGATTTTTTTCCCCCTTATAAAAGTGCAAACAACTTACAATACTCCTTCATTTGTGGTCATATAAGAGTAAGACATTATTCAAAATTATTCTAAATATTTCTTTTATTTGTGTACATTCACAATAAAAACAAAACATTGTGCTTTTGTAAAATAAAGGAAACAAACAGGGTGCTGCTTTCTCAAGAGCGCATCACAAAAATGAACCGAAATTCTGCATATAGGCTGATAATTGTTGCAGTTTTTTCTTTCGTTTTGTTGATTCATTAATTATTTAGAAAAATATATTTTCCATATAGGCCTATTTATTTCTTTTATATATATCTTTATTATGTTTTACTCCGTTCTCTGCAGGTGTGTAAAATGACCATGTGAATCCTCACGTTCTGTTGTTTATGCTGCTTTTTGCTGTTTAAAATGAATCCCTGGAAAACAAATTTAGGTTTTTAATGGGTCACAGCCACCTATCAATTCAAATTTAATTTAATTGTAATTTAACATAATCTTGTCGGTTAACAATGAACATTCCTGTTTCCTAATAAAGGTTAATCAGACAAATAATAATACAACTGCACCTATTTATGATTATTGCTTGATGATCAAGTATCTAAATAGTCTATAACAAAGTACAAAAAATATATATATATATATATATATATATATATATATATATATATATATATATATATATATATATCATGACACTTGTTAATAAAAATAATTTTATGTAGGCCTATAGCCTACAATTTAATAATAGGCTATTTAATTAAATTTTGTTTCAAATGGATGAAGAACAGGCTACTAGCCTATTTAATTTACGCAACAGGTGAAATTACGTATTGAAACAGCTCAAGGGCAATTTTTTTTTTTTGCGATACACCAAAACTTATGCAACAATTTGTTTTTTTTAGGGATGACGTCATCACACACACCATTTTATCGGTAAAAGGCCAGTTGGATGGAAACAGGCCGTAGGCAGCAAATTTCGCAAAGTTTTTTTAACGCATATTCTCTTTGTCGATAACAAAACAGCGCAAAAACTGGATGGAAACTTGGCTAGTGTCTGTTTTATGCACATAACATGGATGAACTATGTCAGGTAAATATGTCAGCCATGTGGATGCTACGGCTTGATTAACAATGTCGATTTATCCTTTTTAATCTTCATTTAGATGAACAGAGATCTTTTCATTTGATCTGTGAACAAAAATTCATTAAACTTTATTTTTAGTGCCTGCCATCCAATAATCGCAGTAAGCTTTGTTGTTTTGATATGAAACTAAGTCTGATCTTTCAAATTCTGCTAAATAGAAACATAAACATAAATGAACATCAGAAGGTGTTGAAAGAAACAGAACAACTTACTGAAATTAATCATGTCTCATGTAATCGATCAATCAGTGTTTCAACCACAGAAAGACATCAGTAAAACAGCTCATAAACAATAATTTCACGTAACGCCATATACAGTGTCCATAAACTCATTAGTCAGCCAGAAAAAGAACTCTAGAGAGATAAATATATGCACTGTATTATATATTCATTATATTTTTTACTTAATCTGTCATCTTCATTATTTAATGCAAGTTTGAATAAATGTGTCATGAAAACAAGTTTTTATTACGGCGACCGTTTAAATGCTTATATTTCATGAATTAGATTCAAACATAATTAAATAATTAAAAGTTGATATAAAAACAGCCTTATATGCAATTTAAACGTTTATATAAAAATCTTTTTTTTTCATCTGAGTGTTGATTATTAAATAAATTTGATGAATTAATTGATTATTAAATAAACTTTATTTTCATTTTTGGCTAAATGCAAACTTTAATTTTCAGTTTCTGTGATTTGTTAAAAAAATAATTTCTAATGTAATTAATTACCAATTACATTATATTTTTCACCACTACCTGATTATTTTTTAAGGCTCTTTAAAGTGTATAATGGTCTTATATATTTTGTCATTAGCAAAAGCTTTGAGAGCAGCCAATCAGTGATATTTTTCTGGGTCTTTCTGAGATCTTCCTTGATTACTGCGCTTGAACTAAATGCGCTGTTTCTTGCAATAGATCTCTATGCATTAGGCTTTAAGGGTTATTTCACCCCAAAATGAAAATTCTGTCATTAATTACTCACCCTTATGTCATTCCAAACCTGTGAGACCTTTGTTCATCTTCAGAACACAAATTAAGATATTTTTGATCCATTCTGAGAGCTCTCTGACCCTCCATAGACAGCAACGCAACTGTAATATTCCCAGGCCCAGAAACGTAGTAAGGACATCGGTAAAACAGTCCATGTGACATCAGTGGCTCAACTTCAATTTTGCAAAGCTACAATAATACTTTTTGTGCGCAAAGAAAACAAAAATAATGACTTTATTCAACAATTCTTCTCCCCCGAGTTACCGTCTTCTGCCATTTTTGAGAGTATCACAATGCATTTGCACACTTTCCCCTAAGCGTAAAAAAACAATGATTATGTTGATTACATTCTGGGGTACTCTCCAAATGGCAGAAGATGTAACTCGGGTAAGAAGAATTGTTGAATAAATTATTTATTTATTTTTTTTTTTTTGCGCACAAAAAGTATTCTTGTAGCTTCGTAAAATTATGGTTGAACCCCTGATGTCACATTAGCCACGTACACACTGCAGCTAAATTTGGTTGTCAGTTCACCATTTACTCCTTAATAGCTTTCTGTACACACATAATTCACTCAAATATGGGAGTGACAACCGCATTCTACAACCTTTCTACGCAGTGTGTAAGGAACCGAACTGAACAACTAGTTAATAACGTATTTGAACGTGCATCAGAAATGAGTCTTCGTCTGTATGTGAGATGCAAGAAAATAACAGTGAAAGAAGTCTTAATTGTAGCACATTTTGAAACGGGGCTAGTTGCGCTCACGAGCCCTGTCGTAAAGTGTCACTGTTGCCAGATCTTCATAGAAAAAAACAACAAAATTAAACAAGGACAAGCACAAAAAACCCCCACTAAAACACCCAAATGCTTTATGTTTTATAACATCAAAAAAATCATATCTCACATCCACAACAGACCACTTTATTAACTCCATGAAGTGCCTATGAGCTAAGACCAAACAACATGCCTAAAAGCGCTTGTAAATATGAGGACGTGGCAACACTGCAAGACAGCGCTCTCTAAAGCAGCCTCCCGAGCATTAAAAAAACACAGCACGTCTATCAGCGGTAGTTTAGTTAAAATTGGCGGACATGAAGAGTCTTTAGGCAAAGACACCAAAATGTTGCTATGGTTACAAATGCGGGAGTCACTGCTGTTCCGTACACACATGGAGCAATAATTTACGAGACTCACTCCCGTATTTAAATGCGGTTTTCACTCCTGAAACTTGCAGTGTGTACGTGGCCATGGACTGTTTTACTGAAGTCCTTGCCACGTTTCTGGATCTGGGAACATTACAGTTGCGCCTATGGGAGGGTCAGAGAACTCTCTGATTTAATCAAAAATATCTTAATTTGTGAACGAAGGTCTCACGGGTTTGGAACGACATGAGGGTGAGTAATTAATGACAGAATTTTCATTTTTGGGTGAACTAACCCTTTAAGGCCTGAGCTGGAAAAAGGCGCAATGCTGTTGTCCTCTAGGACCAATAGATTGAGAAAAACTGCATGTGAACGAGCCTTTAAAACTTTTACTAAACATATGAATAATTTAGTAAGTGCCAAACACGCTTCAGAGGATCAGACTCGCCGTTCATGCAGAACCGACTTCAGCTTTTGCACTTAGAGAAACCGCTTTCATAAAGTACCATTTAATCTCATACATCAGCAGCTCAAGCTTATTTCACAGGAAACGCTCGATGGTAACAGGACTATAAAGAGTGCTTGTGAATAATGTATCTGTTGGTGTGTTTTTTCACCTGGCCTCACGAAACTTCTTGAGAAGGTTGGGTCTGTCTTGATTCCTGCGCCGTCTGAACCAGTGCTGGACCTGTCGCTCTGTCCATCCCGTCTGCTGGCACAGTTTCTCTACTGATCTCTGGAGAGCAAAAACACCATAAGAGCTGATGTGCTAGTGTGGGCCAATGTGTTATTCATGTATAAGAGCAGTTAGCAGTCACCTGTGTGGGGTTTTTAGTTGTGTTGCAATAGTAGGACTCCAGTGTGAGGTTGTGTGTAACTCGCCGTCTGACTGTTTCCTTCAAGCCCAGCAGAGAGGCTAGTGGTGTCGCAACATATCTGTACACATAGGCAGACGTTTTTGAAGAAAGAAATTAATAGTTATTGAGCAAGGATGCATTAAATGATCAAAAGTGACAGTAAAGAAATTCATATTGTTACAAAAGTTTTGTATTTCAAATAAATGCCGTTCTTTTAACTTTTTATTCATCTGTGAATCCTGAAAAATAAAATGTATCGCAGTTTCCACAAAAATATTGGGCAGCACAACTGTTTTCAACATTGATAATAATCAGAAATGTTTCTTGAGCAGCAAATCAGCATATTAGAATGATTTCTGAAGGATCATGTGACACTGAAGACTGGAGTAAAGATGCTGAAAATACAGCTTTGATCACAGAAATAAATTACGTTTTAACATATATTCACATAGAAAACAGCTATTTTAAATTGTGATAATATTTCACATTTTTACTGTTTTACTGTATTTTTGATTAAATAAATGCAGCTTTGCTGAGCAGAAGAGACTTCATACATTATATTTTTATATTAAAAACACTTTTTTAAACTATGTATTTTAAATGACGTTGACTGATATATTGAAATGGACTGTTCAGTTTGATTAATGATTAGTGGCTTGAGACTGTTCCAAATATGTCTCACAGTCTAGTCAGGCAGTTTATTATAGTTCCGACCAGAGTATTTTAGTGCACTGATCCCAATTCTGCCTCTTGTTCCTTAATTCTCATACTCACAGTAATTAAAAATTCACAGGATGAATGAGGAAGCAAGAGATGATGTGAAGAGACAGTTTAGGATGAGAGAGGGAGAGAGGGATGTGAGCATAACATGAAGGGAGTGACGCAGTGAGAGAAGACATTAAAATTTGAAAAGCGAGAGACAAAAAGCACGTCGACACATATAAATAGAACTAAAGATCTATTTATAAACAGGTCAGACAGGGAGAGGGAGAGAAAAGCTCTGCATGGAGGGCATACAGTAAAACACAGAGGAAGAGAAAGACAGAGCTTTGACGCACCTCTCAAAGACCTGTCGAATTACTAAAAACAGGACAGCAATTGGCAGTGCCACCCACAAATCTCGTGCCTTCGCATAGACCCGTCCATCACGATCCTCCAGATCAGCCCATCCCAAACCCTCGGGGAACCAAAGACGCTCCTGCCAGAACACTTCACTCACCCACTCCAGCATCCTGCAGAACAGAGACACAGACCAGTTACATTCATGCATGTGAAAGACGAGTTTTATACAAAGCGACTTATGAAGGTACACATTTTAATGATTTCTTGCTTTCCCTGGGAAGTGAACCTTGCCGTTATTAGTGCCATGCTCTACTGTTTGAGCTGTCCATCCACCCATCCATTCATCCATCCACCCATCCATCCATCCATCCTCCATCCATCCATCCATCCATCCATCCATCCATCCATCCATCCATCATCTATCTAATCTACCCATCCATCCACCCATCCATTCATCCATCCACCCATCCATCCTCCATCCATCCATCCATCCATCCATCCATCCATCTAATCTACCCATCCATCCATCCATCCATCCGTCCATCATCTATCTAATCTACCCATCCATCCATCCATCCATCCATCATCTATCTAATCTACCCACCCATCCATCCATCCATCCATCCACCCATCCGTCCATCCATCATCTATCTAATCTACCCATTCATCCATCCATCCATCCATCCATCCATCCATCATCTATCTAATTTACCCATCCATCATCCATCCATCCATCATCTATCTAATCTACCCATCCATCCATCCATCCATCCATCCATCCATCCATCTGTCCATCATCTATCTAATCTACCCATCCATCCATCCATCCGTCCATCATCTATCTAAACTACCCATCCATTCATCCATCCATCCGTCCATCATCTAATCTACCCATCCATCCATCCATCCATCCATCATCTATCTAATCTACCCATCCATCTATCCATCCATCCATCCGTCCATCATCTATCTAATCTACCCATCCATTCATCCATCCATCATCTATCTATCTAATCTACCATCCATCCATCCATCCATCCATCATCTATCTAATCTACCCATCCATCCATCCATCCATCCGTCCATCATCTATCTAATCTACCCATCCATCCGTCCATCATCTATCTAATCGACCCATCCATCCATCCGTCCGTCCATCATCTATCTAATCTACCCATCCATCCATCCATCCATCCATCCATCCATCCATCCATCATCTATCTAATCTACCCATCCATCCATCCATCCATCATCTATCTAATCTACCCATCCATCCATACATCATCTATCTAATCTACCCATCAATTGACCCATCCATCCATCCATCCATCATCTATCTAATCTTCCCATCCATCCATCCATCCATCCATCCATCCAACCATCATCTATCTAATCTTCCCATCCATCCATCCATCCACCCACCCACCAATCCATCCATCCATCCATCCATCCATCTAATCTTCCCACCCATCCACCCATCCATCATCTATCTAATCTTCCCATCCATCCACCCATCCATCATCTATCAAATGATCTTCCCATCCATCCATCCATCCACCCATCCATCATCTATCTAATCTTCCCATCCATCCACCCATCCATCATCTATATAATCTTCCCATCCATCCATCCATCCATCCATAATCTATCTAATCTACCCATCCATCATCTATCTAATCTACCCATCCATCCATCCATCCATCCATCCACCCATTCATCATCTATCTAATCTTCCTATCCATCCATCCATCCATCCATCATCTATCTAATCTGCCCATCCATCCTTCCACCCATCATCTATCTAATCTGCCCATCTATCCATCCATCCACCCATCTATTATCTATCTAATCTGCCCATCCACTCATCCATCATCTATCTAATCTTCCTATCCATCCATCCATCCATCCATCCATCCATCCATCCATCCTTCCACCCATCCATCCATTCATCCATAATCTATCTAATCTATCCATCCATCCATCCATCCATCCATCCATCCATCCATCATCTATCTAATCCATCCATCCATCCATCCATCCAACCATCCAGCCATCCATCATCTATCTAATCTACCCATCCATCCATCCATCCATCCACCATCTATCTAATCTACCCATCCATCCATCCATCCATCCATCCATCCATCCATCCATCCATCCATCATCTATCTAATCTACCCATCCATCCATCCATCCGCCCATCCACCATCTCTCTAATCTACCCATCCATCCATCCATCCACCCATCCATCATCTATCTAATCTGCCCATCCACCCATCCATCCATCCATCCATCCACCCATCCATCTATTCATCCATCATCTATCTAATCTACCCATCCATACATTCATCCATCCGCCCATCCATCATCTATCTAATCTACCCATCCATCCATCCATCCATCCATCCTTCCACCCATCCATCATCTATCCAACCAACCACCCACCCATATAACTATCTATCCATCCATTCAGAAAGAAAGATTTCAAAAGTCATCTGGCAGTTTTGAGGGGAAAAGTTAGAATTGTGACATAAAAGGTTGCATTTACCTTTTATATAAATATATATTTTATTGCAAGGTGGAACCAAGCTTCTGTAAGGATGCTTATTTTCCCAATTATACAGAGTCCTGCACCCTCACATCTCTTTAACCTTTCATCTGTTTTATTTTGTTTGTCTTCAGCAGGTGAAAATGGTGCATCCTGTCACTTACTACAGCAGCAGCACACGCTTCTCAACAACACACACGGCTTGAGGAATCATGCAAATGCTGCAGGATGATGCAAACACTGAATGCTCTTTGTTCTAAAACCTCCAGACCTCTAATCCATTCCTTAGTTTGAGTGAAAATAACAGTGCTGCCTTAGCAAACACAACTGTGTCATAAAATCTGATATGGGTACAAGCACTGGACCATGTTTAACAGTGACATGTGACATCACTCGATCTGACACAGCATCTCTGAAGCTTACAGATGTAAAGCTTTGTTCCAGCGATGTTGTGCTCACAGATGGTTTTAGCTCCTAGACAGTACCGTTTCTAGGCATAGGCAAGCTAGGTGGTTGCCTAGAGCGCCACCAGCTGGAGGGGGCGCCAATGAGCGCATGTACTGCCACTACAATTTAACAGGGTTGTGATTAAGAATGGCACGGTCACCCTGAAATATGATTGCCGCCCCCACCGGATCCCTCAACATCATTGGGCTAGAGTACTGTCATTCTGACAATGCCTGTAAGACATTGGATTAGAGTGCTGTCAATTGCTGCCTCTGATTGTTGCATGCAAAGTTTGCATTTGGATTTGGAGTGCTCAACAATGCCATTAGATCAATGGGTTCTGTCAGTGTTTTGGCAAGGTAAGGCTTTTTTTTTTGTCATGCAAGTTCAAAGGCCAATTTAAAATATTGGTATGTAAAAAGTGCACAAAATCAGTATTTTGTTTAGGCAGTATTTGTGGCAGTCAAGAAATCATGTTTCATGTGAAACTGGTCTAAAATGTGTGCGTTTTTGCACCAATGCATTGTTAAAGTTCAGTGTGTCGTTTAATATTCCCATATAAAACTTTTACAGCCAATTAAAAACATTGGTGTAGTAAAATTTGCTAATTCACAAGATCAATACATACTTTATTAAACTGTTTTCTCAAATTTAATGCATCCTTACGGAAGTGTCGAAATGCTGAATCAATTAAGTCACTTCCAAAAAAAAATTTATTTGCTTCCAACAGCACTTAAAGGGAGCAGCGTCATAGGGCAGAGCATCACGTTATTTAAAGGGGAAGTTCACGCGTCAATGAGTAATAAAAGAACAAGTAGCTGCATTCTGATTACTTTTATGTAACTGATCAGGCTTTTATAGGCCTATTTATTTTGGGGTAACAAAGGGTTTAATAGGACACAACAACAACAAAACAATTGAGCAAAAAACAGATAAAGTCAAAAAGTAGCCATTGATAATATCTAAACCTAATAGGGATTTCGCCTAGGGCGTCAAAATGGCTAGAAACGGCCCTGCTTTTAAACACCCTCTTTACTTTCGACTTCAAGTGGGTGGAGTGACTGGTTACGTTACAACCTCAAGACAGACCACAGTTGATCTAGATAAGCTGTTCAAAGATGTTGAGTTTGAGTTGTTGTTTTTCTTTTTGAAGTAGAAAAGCATACATGCTGTTTAACATTACAGGGCAAGAGACATCTGTAATCAGACTGAGGCATATGTGATGTGTATGTAATCTGTACAGTATAGCTGAGGTTTGCGTGATATGGTGACTCTATAGTGGTCTCCTAATTATTACTGCCGCTTGCCAAGCCTTGCATTATTATTGCTTTGTGTTATTATTATATGCAATTTTTTTTGAAATTTTTTTGTGTGAAACCCTGAAAAAAGAAGTGACCTAAGAGGTACAACCACTTATACTTTTTTTTTTTTTTTACAAAAGATGCATTTTTTTGAATCAGTTGTACTAATCAAATTCACACGTTTGATTTCTGCCACCGCTTCTGTTATCACAATAAGCATGTAGCTTATTTTACATTTAAAATCCACCTGCTCTTTTGAATGAACATGATGCTTCTGGCTGTTCCTTATATTAAGGGTTAAGAATTCTTCTAAAGTTCAATGGTTTAAAGTTCATTGTATGCGTCATCTTGCAGCATTTGCGCTCCAGACATGAATGATTCCTCAAATCATACAGCTTTAACATCAGACCCGGATAACTGAAACTACATGGTGACCTTACATTTAACGTTTTAGATATTTCACAGCTAAGCCTGAATCTGCACTCAACGAACCTGCCCTTAGATTTCACCAAACTGAGAACTGAGGTGTGGAAAAAGAGTGGAAGGATGTGGTCACTGATGCAACTGACTGAAGCACAGGAGGATTGTAAAAGATGGAAGGATTCATCGTTCCTGAAAACACGAAACATTTCTGAAAGCTTTGCATGTTTGGAGAGTCATAGCAACAGACTGCTTAGACAGGAAAAAGCTGCCGGATCTACAGTATGCATAAAACAACCCATCACAGTTCATTTTTTGTTACTTGATGCAATAGTTTCTGCAAATGATTTCACAGTTGGCGGCAAAGAAATGAGTGGGAAATGTACGACGTCAGAATTGGGAAATATCCCCCCCCCCTGAAAAACAGTGTCTTAAAATGAGGACATCAATGTCAAAGTGGATTAAAAGATATTGGTAAACTTGGCCTAACCTTTTTGTATTACTGTTAGTCTTGAAGTTCAACAACATTTAACGCTATTTCCACCGCCAGCGAGGCGAGGCTGGGGAATAGCTACCGTCCGTTAATATCAAATCCTCTGTTGCATCTCTGCATTCTCCATCTAACTCCTCTCTTCTGATGTCATCCTGAAGATGTGGCTCTCCATCTTTCCCTGCACTTTCTGCAAGACAAACCAATACCTTTTCCCCAATCTGTAATGTAACTCAAAATTGGTTCTCAGCGCCGCTTCGCTAAAGATAGGTGCCTAGTCTATTTTTGACAAACACCGTGTTCAAGCCGCACAGCAAATACAAAATAAAAAGTCATAAAAAAGTCATAAAAAGTCATAAAAGTATATACCCTACAAAACTGGCACAATTGTAAATAAGATACTTGTTTTAAAAATTAAAGTGTTCATTTGTTTTGAAAAATGCCTTGTATTGGTACTGTTTTAAAAATGCTTAAAATGTTCTGTAGACTTTCCAGTATCAGAACAAATGCCAGTGTTATCCTCCTGCTCACAGGTACTGTAATTTCGTGGGGAAAACATGGAAATAATTTGTCGTTTTATCTTGCAAAGATATGCTTTCTTCTGTTTTCCACATACATTTTTATGAAAATGGATATAGTACTGTTTTTTTTCTAGATTAGACTATTTCCAAGGCGAAAGCAATCAAGGTCAAGCGCAAATCGCACACTAGAGGATTGATAATGAACGAGAAAAGGCAAGTGAGTTTGTTTTGTGCATTTTCTAGCAACCACGCACTAGTTTCAGTTTCGCTTTAAATATTTAGGCTGGGAGTTTATAATATATGTTTATAGTGAATGCCATTATAATTGGTTTTTTACTTATATTTTTGTTCTTTTTTCTATTCTGAACACTGCTAAATTTACAGGATTTTTTGTGGAGTGTGGGGAATATACATGTTTCTAATGTTTGTAAATGTTTCATTTATTTTACATTATTTCTGAATGAAATGATAAAATGTGTCACATCAATCGACTTGTAGGCTACACCAATGCAACTTATCTATGTTATGAAGTGCTCATAAAAAATAGGTAGAGATGGTACAAGAATAGAACTGCCACACCACATGTACAAGTATACATACAGTACAGTAGTAAGTGAGTGTCAATTTAGAATAAATAATAAAAAAAAAAAAAAAAATCAAAGCCTCATTTGTCATAAACATATTATGTGGCCCCTCACTTAATGTGGAAAACTTGATGTGGCCCTCGAGTCAAAAAGTTTGCCCACCCCTGCTCTATGACATCTCATGGCAATCACATTCCTCAGAAGAGCTAGCTTCTTCCTGACTGTTTTTCTGATACACTGATGAAAGTCTCTCAGTCATGTCTTATGCTTGATCTCACTCGTTAAAGACATGCACTTTGGCCATCTGATGCACATTGCGCAAAAAACTGGAAAACATCAGGACAGCTCTAATCTGATTGACTGTCTTCTCTGATTCGGGGTGCACAGGTTTAAACAAATCACCTGGAAACACAATTGTGTTTACAAAGCACCAGACTCCTACAGTGAGCCCTGCTGGATTTGCCAATGTTTGTATTAAAGCTTTGCATTTTGGTTGCAGCATGCAGCAGCAAGCAATACTGTGTTTCACTTTGTGTTTATTACTTTTGCATGGACAGAAATTCTGATTACAAAGTCAACACACATTTTTAAAGTCGGCATGAAATGATATCCAACATATCTTTTTAATAAATGCATATAGGTCTTAGGTCCTACCTTATTAGGTTTTTTCTAAATGCTATGTACTTAATAATAAAATAATGAATTGTTAGGTACACTATACCTATTGTTCATATTGGATTGCAAACAATTTTGCTGCTATTGAAGTGGGATACGGGTAAAGATGGGACAGGTTTGGTGGTCTGGTTAGGTTTAAGGGATAGAGGGTCAACAGTGTAATTATAGATGTAACTACAGGAATTAATTACAGATGTATACAGGATGGTATTTTCAAATATAAGTACAGTGTAAAAACATGTATGTACTCAAGAAGGACATTGTATCAAATGATTAATTTACATGTAAGTTCATAGTTAAGAACATTTGATATAAGTAGGTCTGGTCTTACTGGTACAATATTTTGATCTCTTAAAGTTTAATCAAGGCTTCACTTTGGTAATGTATACAGGACTTTCCGATCATAATCATGGAAAAGTACATTTATTTATTTTTTTCCAAAATATCTTGTCATGCTTTAAAGAAGTACACTTATTTTGCTGTGTTGACTAACATACTAAAGCACAAGTAAAGTACTTTTAAAGTGCTGATTATAGGTGTTTGTAATTTTAACTGTGTTATTTGATATTATCTTTAAAAGTTAATATATTTTACATGTACTAAATCCATCATTACAAATGTGTAATTACAAATATATTTAAATACATGACATACAGGTTTCAACAGAAATGACATTAAAGTTTATTTTAGTTTAGTTTCATAAATGTGTGTCTGTACATTGAGCAGTAACACTTTAACCATATTTCAAAGACAATAGAAATTATATATAAAAAAAATACACATAAAAATTGCATACTTGTAGTTATGTGACACTTTTAAACTTAAGTATAATGGTACCTAAAGTTCCTACTTACATGGGACACTAAAGCACACTAAAGTTCAGCTAATTTCATTTAATATAAATTTAGATGATAATGCAATTAACATGCAATTAAGTGCCTGAAAATTTAGTTTGCACTTATGTACCACATCTCAACATCCAATCAATCCCTAATAATACAGAAGAAAAAAGCTGTCTCTACATCCATTTCATCATGAATTTAAAGGGGTCCTATTATGCTCTTTTACAAAGTCTTGATTTTGTTTTGTGGGTGTACTAGAACATGCTCTCATGCTTGGTGGTTCGAAAATCGCATTATTTTTCACATAATTTACATTATTACAATACCTTCTTCCCCAGCCTGGCACAAACGGCTCGATTAGTTCTGGGTTTGATGAAGGCCCGCCTTCCGAAAAACTAAATGTGTTGTGATTGGTTAGCTGTCCCAATGCTTTGTGATTGGCGAACAGCTTAGACAGTGTTTCAGTACTGCCCCGCCCCTTGCCAAAACAGCATGTTTGTCAATATTGCCATATCAATTCAGACCCCAAGAATATTGAACATGAGGATCGCGCAGAACCTGTGCACGCATGGATATTGCAAGACATATTAAAGTGGTAACGATATTGTTGTTGTTTTTTTTTTGGCTAAATCACGTTTTAGATAGGATGTCAACAACAGCTTAAAAATAACTGCACTTACTATGTACAGATAAGTGCAACGGTAATATGTATTATGTTTATTGTTCTTTAATTCTAACATTATAACATGAATTGCAGTGAAACTGTTATACAGTTGAATTTATTTATACCATAGTCCCACAGAGTTACACTATTTGCGGCGGCATCTATATGCAAATTAATTCTCTGCCAGCAGGAGGCGCTGTTGTAGCGGGAGAGAGCGATGTTTCCCCGGTAACGCTGTACACAAAGCAGAGCTCCGCTCACAAACACTGCTTTATCAGACATTACATACAAGATGAAATGAAAATGACATCCAAAATTTTCTGAAGACAGTCGGTTTTCATCAGAAATACAGTGATATAAAAACACCCGCACCGGGTTTCGATTTTGAAACGTGCATTCGAATTTCCGGAGGCGGGATTTATTTTAATGATATTCTAATGGGTCAATTTGTGATGTCACAAATACAGGAAAACAACTTTGTAGTCCAAACGAGCCGTTCGTTGTAGTTCTTGAAAACGGAATTTTTAAAAACAAAATATCTCCATTTGGAGTGGACTTTGAGATTTGTAACTTTGTGGATCTTTTTTGCCCAAACATACACACTACACACTGACTAAAATTCAAAAAGTGAAAAAGCATAATAGGACCCCTTTAATGGGTTTTTGCCACAAAACTCTATTATTTGTGCTATCACTAAAGGAGGTTTAGCACTATGCATTTTTTGAGCCAATCAACAGAGTCATTAAAGGACATGTGACTGATCACCCTATATTAGAGCTCCACGCATGCACACTGATCTGTGT
Source organism: Spinibarbus caldwelli (assembly GCA_039654775.1). NCBI lineage: Eukaryota > Metazoa > Chordata > Actinopteri > Cypriniformes > Cyprinidae > Spinibarbus > Spinibarbus caldwelli. Next base: position 2,631,697 of record CM077226.1, on the reverse strand, counting down.
TTCACTGAGAGTGTTTCCTCTCGCTGACCTCTCGGAGAGGACAAAGCTCCAGCAGATGTGGCCTGAACATTAGCTTCATTGTTATTCTCCGCTCACACAATCCATCATAGAACAATAACACCACACCACTCAGGAGACCAGCAATGAATTCATGAGTTCAGACCAACCAACATTGTGAGGGGTAAACATTAGGTTCAACACAATTCATTTGAGAGAATTACTCTTGGATTGTAAATGAGTTTCCAAATGTTTGATCAAACTGGAGGTACTGTATGTGCAACATAAATAGGTATATAAAGGAAATAAGCATTTCAAAGTGTTCCCTCAGTTTAGGTGAGTTAGCTTCGCATGTCTATAGTTGCTGTGTTTTTGAGAGCTGCGGCAGGGATGGGAAAATATTCAGCAAGTAATAACTTCCATTTAACTTCCATAATAACTTCCAGAAAATAACAACATACAGATATGAGAGTGAATAAATGAACAGTATTTTAGCTTGGGTGACCTGTTGCTTTAAATCCCATGAGTTACATTTAAGAGACGGCAGTTTTATAAAACAGAAGTTGAATCAGTGACAGGGTAACAAACTCCTGTTTTAATGTTTGGGTCATCTCTAGACTGTTCAAGAACAGACTACTGAAATATAATTCACTCTGCTAAAACAACTTGTCAAATCAAAGTGTACTAGATATAACAGAGCGTGACCTTGTGAAAATGAAGTGCACTCGATTGACTCTTTGCTGGGAGTTTGATTGACAGGCGATCTGACCAATCATAACACCAAATCTGCCATTTTTGTCCGACAAACAAACAAGACAGGAGAGTGAAAATGTTGTGTATTGACGTCTTTCTGCAGTTGAAACAAGATCTGATGTTTATTCATATTTATTTCATGCTATAAGTAGTATAGTGGAAGAGATGATCGCTTCACGTGCCGCTTGAACTGAGGCGCTACAGCGATCTGTCACGACACATTAAAGAGACAAAAGTTAGCTATTGTTTGAATTTCTTTAAAAAAATGACAAAAACTGAAAGCTGAGACCTTGTTTCATACCGGAAGTAACCTGCTCCGTCTTGTCTGTCGGCGTTTTGTCAGTGTCCTGTATTCTCCGAGATGTATTTTTACTGTGTGAGAACATATGTGGCTTGAAATTGGCATGGCTTCAAATTTGGTAATATTTTAAGAAATTCAAACAATAAATACCGTTTTGTGGCTCTTTATTGTGTCGTGACAGATTTCTGTATTGCCTCAGTTCAAGCAGTATGTGAACCGATCGTCTTTTCATATTTACTTAAAGCATGAAATAAACATGAATGAACATCATAAAGTATTTTTTTCAGCTGTGGAAAGACATCAATACACACTATTTTTCAAGTTTAAGTCCACCGAAGGTAATTTATTCACCTGTCTGGTTTGTTTGTTGGACAAAATGGCAGATTCAGCGTTATGATTGGTCAGATCGCCTGTCAATCAAACTCCCTGCGAAGGGTCAGTTGTATTGAATGTGCCCTTCAAATCTTAAGTATGTTTTTAAAACACTGTACTTGCCGAAAATGTAATATTAATGAAATAAAAGAACACTTAAGTGCACTTGAAAACCTTTTCTTGACCGTTTCTTACACTTTTCAAAAGTGCACTTTGTAATAATCCCAAATTAAACATTGTACTTTAAAGAGCATTTTAAATCATTATGTTTTAATAAAAAGTAAACAAAGAAGGTACACTTATTTTGATGTGCTGATTAACATACTAAACTACATATACAGTGCTTGATTATAACGTAGCATGTTATTTGATATGGCATTGTACATATTACAATGTACTAAATTGCAGTTTCATCATTATTAATGTGTAATTACAAATGTATTTAAATACATAACATACAGGTTTCAATAGAAATGACATTAAAGTATATTTTAGTTCATCATAAAACGCTTGTTTTTTACAAGGCTGTGTTTAGCAGTCAAATGCATCAGTGCTGCAAATATGCTATGAGTATAAGGTCAGATAAAGTTCAGTGAAACTCTCTGTCTTGTTTCAGAACTTGTGTTAATGCAAGCATTCCTATTCACCGCAGTCAGACATGTCTGTGAGGGTCAGACGCCCCATCCCGCTCACGACAGTGCTTCCTGAGCTCTCATTGGCCGCTCTGGTCATGTGACTCCACTCTGGCCATTCTCTGCTCAACCTATCAGTGCACTGTGTGTGCGTGTGTGTGTGTCTGGCAGGACCGTGAGGAAGTGCGTAGAGCGTTTTGCAAGGAACAGGGTTTTGTTGAGTGCTGGAAACTCAAGCAGACATCAGAAGAGTGAGTGTGTGAATGTGTGTGGATTCACAGAGGTTTTTAATCCATTCAGAACGCTTTCCCATTCATTTCAGTACACTTGCTCTGCTATTACAATATAATTAAATATCTGTCGTTTATATGGAGAACGATTATTGAACCAAATGGTTTAGTTATGATCTACTAGCAGGCACTAAACTAGAGCATGCCCACTAGAAAAACCTTGAGACTTTGGCATTTGTATGTTTGTGTCTTGTGGAAAACACTGTACTGTATGTCTGACAGCACCAAAGACTCATTATAGTCTATTTACAGAGCACTAATGATGCCTAATGGCAACCGTCCCAATCCCAGATGTGTCAGACAAGGTTGACTAAAACAGTCTAATTAATAAATGATTCATTCAGCAAGGTCAAATGCTCTTGACACTGACCATCCTCTGAATATAAACCACATTCTAGTCACGCTCCTCTGACCAAAACGTGCACCGAGTAGATTATCAGATGATGACAAGAAATGAAATCAATCAAAATGGACTGAAAAGATCAACTGCATAATCTTCAATTTTAAGACTGCTCATTAAAGGGCCTATTTTGCCCCTTTTTACAAGATGTAATATTGGTCTGTGGTGTCCCCAGAATGTGTCTGTGAAGTTTCAGCTCAAAATACCCCACAGATCATTTGTGACCCTTGAGAACAAAACCAGTCATAAGTAGCACAGGTATATTTGTAGCAATAGGCAACAATACACTGTATGGGGCAAAATTATACATTTTTCTTTTATGCCAAAAATCATTAGGATATTATGTAAAGATCATATTACATGAAGAGATTTTGTACATTTCCTACTGTAAATATATATCAAAACTTCATTTTTGATTAGTAATACGCATTGCTAAGTACTTCATTTGGACAACTTTAAAGGCGATTTTCTCAATATTTAGATTTTTTTGCACCCTCAGATTCCAGATTATTGTGCTATCCTAACAAACCATACATCAATGGAAAGATTATTTATTCAGCTTTCAGATGCTGTATAATTCTCAATTTCAAAAAATTGACCCTTATGACTGGTTTTGTAGTCCAGGGTCACATTTATTATAACATCTGGAAAATGTCATTTTTGGGGCGTGTCTAAAAAAGAGCCCCGTCTTTAGAAGAGGGCGTTGAGTATACATCTCTGCTTTGCATACCTACAGCAATAAACAGTCGGTCGAAGCAACATGACTGAGAGCGAGAGAACAGCCGAACACATGGGAAGCCAAACACACCGAAAGATGAAATAACTTTTCGACGAAAGTGCTACAAAGCTCACGCTGATCTGTCATCGGCACAGCTAAATTGCGCTGATCAAGTAAAATACTTCGATAACGTATGCACACAAATATGGTTAAAATGCTAGCTGAGCACTATAACGACATGACATTCACAAAGCAGTCTGGAGTGAAATGATTTGCGCAGATATAAACTCGGGCTGTGTACACTCTTAAAAATAAAGGTGCTTCACAATGCCATTGAAGAACCTTTTTGTCTAAATGGTTCCATAAAGAACCTTTAACATCTGTTTCACAAAAGGTTCTTTGTGGCGAAAGAAGGCTCTTCAGATTATAAGAAGGTAAGAAAGAGATGGTTCTTTAAAGAACCTTTGACTGAAGAACCTTTGACCAAAAATGGTTCTTCTATGGCATCGCTGTGAAGAACCTTCCAAGCACCTTTATTTTTAAGAGTGAATCACCAGCAAAGTCACGATACGAAATGTATCCCGATACAGGATTGCAGTGAATTTCACCTCAGCAGAATTTAGTAAAACAGCTGTTTATTAAACACTGCATACTATAGGGCCAGTGCTAACTATAGGCAGAGCGGGCAGTTGACCTCTGCATAATGAAGGGACTCCATAACTATACCACAGTAGGCTACAATATAAGTAATGGCGTATGTTTCATGTTTACATTGAGCACTTCCCACAAGGTACAATATTCTGATTTTTTGCATCTTGTTTTTAGGCCCATAAATAATAATGTACTTGTTCTAATAAATTTATATTGCAATTTACTCATTCTAATATATTAAAAAATCATCTTTACATTGCTGGTAGGTTATCATTGCACAAATTAACACACTCTCTATGTTTAAAAATTAAAAATAAAAATTAGAAGTGTTCTAATCTAATGTGCTGTCTTCACTGTAGCTCTCGGCACATTCAGCAACACAGAACCTTCTCAGCGCTGCCCCACAATTTGATCAATAAAATAGCTTAATCACTCAAGAGCTATTATCTTTCTTAACAAGGAGCTGGTAACATCATTGTTTCTAAAGCAAGCTTCACTGTTAATAGAGAAACAAAGCAAAATCAGAGGTAATTCACTTGATGAATTACACTTTTCTAAGAATAGAATATTGAAGTGGAGATAGCTAAACTGCAAGCTAACCAGTGTTTTCAGAAAGCAAGCACGTTTATCCACAGTGTAGAGAGCGCACGTACACATGGTTGCCAGGTTGATAAAGATAAGTAACACACTTAGATATTTCCATATTGCGCAAGTATGAAGCTCTGTTTCGGGGTTTACGTCTCTTTATATCAGGCAACCCTGGTTGTGTCCCTCTGCGGCCAGATTAAACCTTGTTGTAGCCTATTATACTCTATTCATTATTTTTTAGAAACCTTGCAATTTTCTACTGCATTTTAAACGCTGCTCTTGTATTCAAATTAAGCGTGGTCCAATGCTGCACACGTGCCGTGATATCGATACAGAGACAGCTGTATCAGTATTCGTATCGTCAAATCTCTGTGACGATACATCGTCGTATCGAACACGCCCCTTTAGGTAGATTTTGAGGCGCATTACCTTGAAAAACAGAAGTTCTTTCATGCCTAGTGAAACTGATTTGGTTTAATGGGGATTAAAAAATAAGGAGGGTTTTTATCATTGTTGGGTATTTGTGTTCACACACTGCCAACACACACTTATGTCCAAACACCATGTAAAAGTGGATTTTGCATAATAGGTGCCCTTTAAATCTCACAACTCTAGTGAACACACTTTTCTAAGCCATTATACTTCTGATAAAAAGAGTAAAAATCCCCCAGATTTCCACTGAAGGAAGGAGCTGAGTCATATATAGAGACTGTTTCACTACAGACAGAAGGCACCCCCTAGTAACCGCATAGCAACATGTCAACAACCACTCAGAACACCCTAGTAACCGCATAGCAAAATGTAAACAACCACTCAGAACACCCTAGCAACCACACAGCAATGCCTTACATTACCTTACCTCACAACATCAGTGCCTGTTGGGTCTGATTTTTATATTTTTATATATTTTTTTTTCATTCATCATTTGTCCCATGGGATTTTTAAAAAGTCTTTGTTAAAGCATTATAAGCCATGAACAAAACTAACCAGCTACGAGGTGAATCACAACATTACAAACTTTAATTTTAAGCCAAAAATTCAGACAAAAATAAAAAGGCACAGAACTGGGGAATTCACAGCTTTCATGAGGGAAAGAAGTATACTCCCATGAGTCATTGCAAATGACATAATCAAACTAAAAATGATGGAGAAATATAAAACTATTGATTTAAAGTTGTTTATTATATTTATAGGAACAATATTTAAATTTATTGCAAAATATGCATATATATATACAAATATTTAAGCGTTTTAACAGCATAGCGAGACTCAATTACTCTGTGTTTTGGCACAATTTATTTGCCACAACTCTCTGATTGATGGAATTTTCTGTACAGCATCATGGGTAATTTAGTTTTTCACACTGAACTCAGCTGTTAAACATGACAGCTTTTAAAAATTAGTTTAAATAATGTGAACAGACAGCTTGAAAAAAGCATATACCAACAATTAACCTGGTAACAAACTGTTGCACTCTATTGTGGCCATGAGTTTTGCACAATAAAGCACCACAACATTTCCTTTAGAAACAGAAAAAAAAAAATCTCGTTTATACAAGAGCAATTGCTATTGCAAAGAGAATTTACATAATTACATTTGTGGCACATCAATATCATTTTAGACACCCAGAGGAATCACAGCTGCCTCGACGGACTCGAGTAATGGACGAGTCCAGGTGGAGCTGCCAGACTTCCAGCACTGAGGTTTTGCTTAGTAATGGTGAGGGTTTGTTTGACAGCGATACACACATGAAGTCACTCAATGACCAGCCAAGAACTCAGTAAATTAATCAGCAGCAGCGCATCCAGCCTGCTCAGTGTTTGTAAAGCCAGCAACAAATATTTGGGAGTCAAATGTCCATCACTGGCCTTGTATAAACGGGTTTGTTGTGTGTAATTACACTGGCCGGTGAGGGTGTGTTACGGGATGATTTCTGCTGATGATCCATCTGTTTATGCAGCTGAACCAACACCAGTGTGTCTGTATAATAGCATGCCCACTTACTTCCCTACAGAGTCAATCAATTAAATCATTGATGTCTAATTCTAGTCCGCAAGGATCCTGTGTCATAGAGTTCTAGTTCCAGTTCTGAGGAGACAAACCAAATTTTACCACTACACAAATTCATTCAGAGCATGCTGTCTACCACTTTTTCTTAGTATATTTTACATAAACCTCATTTTACATGTAAGAGTGGAATATGACTTTGCTCAGGCAGTGCTGATAAGAGATTCTGTCACAGCAGTCTCATGTCTAATGTCTTGTGGTTGTAGGTTTGTATTTTAACATTTTAATTATCAACGGTTATATGTTTTACAAAGCGAGTCAAAGTTATTTTCTGTGGTAATCAACGGCGTCATAGATTCAGTGTTGGGTGAAACCTAAACTAAAAGTAACTCCATTTTTCAGTAATGTGACATTATTCAGATGTTTTCATGACATTATAGCTTTGTAATGAAGTGCAAATAGCCACACTGGGTCAGTCGTGGCGATTTAATAATCAATCACACACTCCTTTAATGCCCTCCTGCTCTATTTTATGTGTAACTCAGAAGTCGGATCCATTTTAGCAAATTGGTTCATTCACACAGATCATGACAATGACACAAACTAAAAAATTCATTGAGGGCCTGCGTGGCATTGCTTTTACGTTAGTCTGTTTTGTAAAGAAAGCGTTAATATAATATGATTTTATCACTATGTTTTGATAGTGATAAAATTTATTTTATGATACAAATGATAGTTTTGATAGTGATAAAATTTATTTTATGATACAATTTTATAATTATAAAATTATGACTTTTTTGTACTTTGAACTTAGATAATATACAGTACTAATATACTTGGATAATATAAAGTTTAATTATGTCACCCTTACTGACATTTCAGTTCATTTTAAAAAGGTAAATTTAATTGTAAAAAAAAAAAAAAAAGAAAAGAAAAAAAGTGAACTATGTAAATTGTGACATGACAGATCTATACTCAAAAATATATTACATAATAATAACAAAAATTCTCTTTAGGGAACTGAAGAGTAAAGGGACAGTCACACAACACTTTTTGTTCCATTGACTTCCATTCATTCGCATGTGAATGCAGGAAACAGGAAACACAAAATCATGTGAATTTCATTGCTTTTCAAAGTTAAAATTTGCTGAACTCTGACCTTTGAATTCATATCACGAGGACTGATGCATCATGTCATGACCTCTGAATTAAAATAATGCAAATTTGAAATCTGCAGGTTTGTAGCAATTCAGTAAAGTGGAGTAGACTGAATATCTTTACATTTTGTAAGTGTTATATTTTTTTAAAACGAGGATGACATCATTTTATGACCACTGCATTTTGCTTAAAGTGTGACTGTGGCTCTATTTTAATGACTTTAGATTAACAGCAACTCTACACAGATTGAACAGAACTGTTATTGAACTCTCCTGTAATAGAATCAGACATTGTCAATCCTTCATGTCAGGTGCTGGTTGAGAAGTGATCATGCTGATAATACACACAAATCATTTACTTCAAACAATCAATCATGGAACCAGAGGTTTGGAATGGAAAGTTTGGGCAGCATTAACTCCATGTGAACTGATGAAAGACATGCTTTACGGATCACTGGATGTGGGAAAACGTGTTGAACACACCTGAACATCTAACAGCAGATGTCCTAACACACCCTATCATGGAACATTAGGGGAGTGATTTTGCATTGCTGTCGGGTTCATTTGGGTATTAAAATCAGACTTGGTGCACAGCGACTGCGAATTCATTTTTAGAGCTTCACAAATATTTTATAGATCATATTATGCTTTTAAATGGAAAACATTTGAACCAAATGATTCAGAGCTGAAGTTTAACAGCCCTAGCATGGAGATTCCCACTGCATGGTTTAATAGTAATAACCTAGAGGGGAAGATTTTTGCTGTTACATGATTTCATAATTTTTTTACACTATAAATTTTGCTGAAAACCTCTAATATCCAGTTTAAAGGCAAGTTCTCACTGTGACAACATTCCTTACTATTGAGAGGCGTTTAACAATAATGAATTATTCACTGGAGTAAAGTGTGACAACTAGCCCCGGTCTCCTCTGCTTGTATTTGTCACTTCTGGAGCCTGACTGATTCTAATTAGATCAAAGGTAAGAGCAGAAGTTTGTCGTGCTGTTCTTTAGCTAATGGTTTAGTCAAATCTTCCACACGTGGCTCTAGTGGACGCACACTCACCAGTACTGATCTTGTCTCATGTTAGTGTGTCATCTTTAAGGCTTTCTATTTTGGGAAAGCTCCCATTTAAGATGAAATCTCAGCGCAAACATGTGTGCAGCGCAATGAAGTGAAAATGTTGGGTAAATGTTTTATAGCAGATGGACAGAAAGGGCTGACGAAAGGAAAACACATGGACTCTTGAACTGTGGTTCATCATATGATCCAGCTGAATGGACACAAATGCACACACACTCACATAACTATCTGGCTGTCTAAATGGGGATTCCCACTGAATTCTATTGTTCTTAATTACTTTATAAACTCTACTATTAAAAAACAGTTCATTATTTTAATTATAAATAAATATTTTAACTGTAAGGTTAAAAAAAGGCAGTAAAATGCCCCTTTTCTCCCACAAACAATAATAAAACTAAATAGCAAACACCATCACAGAACTTTTCTAGACACCTGTTGATTTTGAGACAGAAGACTTGTTATGGTTTTAAAATGCATTCTTGATATAGAGAGTAAAGACACCCCAATTAAAAGGCACATGCTGGCTAAAAATGTCACCAGTCTGGCAGGAGAGGAGGATGCTGAATGCCTGTAGCGCAGTGCAATGTTTTCCATAAGTGAGGGAGATGGATTGGCTGTGAAGAATGTGAAAGTGAGCTCACACTGACTGATTAAATCACACTGCAGATTCATTTAGCAAACACCCTGTAGAAATAGTGCAGTTGCAAGATATATACCAATAAAATATGTTAGAGTTCTTAGAAAATATATACAAAAATGCCAAAAGAGAGATTTGAGATATTTTGCTGAAAATGTGTTTGCATATGGTGACCATATTTGTCATATTACTTCTCATACATCAAGTATCACTATGGTTCCTCAGGGCCTTTTGCCCTCTGACCTTTGATCCCACACCCTTTAGCTTCAATTATACAGTATTAATTTGGTCTTTAATCAAACCATCTTCTTTAGCTATTCCCTTTTACACATATTATGTTACTCCATCAATATTAAATACAAAATAAACTTTGTGTATAGTTATACAGTCTGGGGCCATGGAAAATCTCATCTCAATCAAATACAAAATCTCATTTTCCTTAAAGGGACAGTTCACCCAAAAATGAAAAATCTGTCATCATTTAGTCACCAACAAGTTGTACCAAACCTATACTAGTTTCTTTCAGCTGTTGAGCACAAAAGAAGATATTTTGAAGAATGTTGGTAACCAAAGAAATGGCGGTAGCCATTGACTTCCATAGTATTTTTTCCATTACTATGGTAGACAATGGCTACCGTCAACTATCTTGTTACCAACATTCTTCAAAATGTCGTATTCTGTGCTCAACAGCTGAAAGAAACTAGTACAGGTTTGGTACAACTTGTGTGTGACTAAATGATGACATAATTTTGATTTTGGGGTGAACTATCCTTTGAAATAAGGCATTTAGCCCACTGTCCCCCCTATAGTATCTTTAACGCATGTGCTTGAAATGAGAGCTTTCTTACATTTTAGTGAACTTTAGGGGTCATTTAATCAGAAATCTTGACCCTAAGTATGTTAGGTTTGCATTCACACACATTTAGCTGTCTAATTAGGGACATTAGGCTTATATTGTTATAAGACATTTATAAATACGCTACTACAGCCTAACACCGTGTCCTAACTACACGCGATGCCGCGACACGCGATAAAAGGTATCTTTTCCATGTTAATCTGAGTTTTTGTCCTAACTAGCTGCGATAGCGACTCGCAAAATTTCTAATTTAGGAACGGTTTCTATTTCTGCGATGTCGCGGCTGGAACAACAACGTACAAACTAATGACAGTGATAATCTCAGGTGATTGTGTGCTTTATTCAAAGTTAAATGTGAGTTTTAACGTAATATTGCATCTTGTCGCGTCGCGTGTAGTTAGGACCACTGTTGCCAACTAATTTTCAGAGGAAGCTGCTAAAGGAAGGTCGATTTGTCGCTAAAAGTTGCTAAATGACGTTGCGATGTCGTTGCATGCTGACATCATCATATAATCACGACGCAAAATTGTGTCAATGCATCAAACTTCAGCAACAAATATATTTTAGATATGTTCATTTAGATTTGCTCGTAAAATAATAAATGCATAATATAATATTAAAATATAAATAACTGTATTTTTAAATATAACATTGAAATTTTGAACATACTTTTTTTATTACCTAGTAAACTACATTCTCAACAATTATAGTTATAAGCAGTGTATTAATAGTTAGTATGCTACACTCTAAGAAGAGTCTGTAAAAATAGGGCACAATATGAAGGAATTTTCCGTATTGATTTTTCAGTTTTTTACCTGCATTTATAATTACGCATTGTATTTTGTGTTTTCGGGTTACAGGGTTACAACGGATAATGGATAACAGATAATGTCCTGGAAAATTACTAGTGCCTTTTCCATTTTTCTAGATATTTTTCATGTGTACTAACTGATCAACAATCGCAGTAACAAGCTACTAATAAGATGTATCATAAATGATCAATTAATTCAATTATTACTAATAAACTGAACAATTGCAAATAGCAGCTAACTTAAAAAAACAAGTGATACTTGTGTACTGCTAGGTATCTTTGGTTTCCTCTTTTTGTGTAATTTGGATGGAAAATGTGTGCCTTTTTATCGTTTGATTCACATATCAAAAGTTGCCAAATAAATGTTTAAAAATAGCTAAATTTATTGCTAGGTGCTTTTGTAAGAAAAAGTTGCTAGGGTAGTCTGTAAAGTTGCTAAATTTAGCAACAAAATTGCTAAGTTGGCAGCACTGTTTAGGACACGGTGTAAGGCTAACAGAAAACTGTCTGCATATTTATCATTTTAAAAAGCTTCAGCGTTACCGACTTTATTTTATACTGTTTCTACAAGTGAGGACGTGCCCAAAACGAGGTTATGTCAGCTTCAGCTCACTTCTGGATACACATTTGTCACCAAAATACGGTGGCTAGCGTTACACACACACGGTACCGCGGAGAGACTCACTTCAGCCGCCTCCGTGGAGTCTGTCGGTCAGAAACAGCGCTCCGTGAAGATGGATGTCTCTCGCTTCTCCGGTTCTCTCCGCTGGTGTTTAATGCTCCGTTAGTGGATTCACGGTTCGGCCAGACTGTTTACCACCCGCATCTCTCCTCCCCAAACAATGAAAGTTTTCTACTCGGTAAAAATCGGTTTAACGGAGAGAATGGCTCCACAAAGCAATAGCTATGGCGAGTTTGAATGGTATTTCCTGATTGAGGGATATCACGACCGATTCAGAGCTTTTCTTCCGCTTGGCTCCGGTGATGCGCGCGCGGGACAGGCGTCGGTAAAACACGCAGGATCAAAGAGAGGGGGGGGGATAACGGAACAGGCGGGACTTAAACATCGTGACGCTCGAGAGAGAGAGAGAGAGAGAGAGAGAGAGAGAGAGAGAGAGAGAGAGAGAGAGAGAGAGAGATCACACTCCTCCGGACTCTTGATGGAAAGCTGTGTAGATATGACACACTTTCTAAAACATCTTTTACAGCCACATGTGCTTAAAATGTATTATCAATGTTCCCAGCATTTTCTTATCATCGTTATTAATTACAAAACATTTACAGTCAAACTATTATTTATTATAACAGTTAAAAATTATTCGGACACCAGATATATTTTTTTAAAGATATTTTTTTACTAGTGGGCGCAGGACAGTATTGTTCATTTATGTAAGTGGATAGCAAAATAAAGTAAACTGTGACATATTATACCCAAAAATTCTTCATACAGTGGACTACCAGTAAAATTGATAAAAGAAATTTGGAACCAAAAATGTGGCCATGTTTTGCTTGAGTGTTTTTTCTTGCTAATGCAACCTTTTTACACCACAGACTGAACAAAATGAAGCATTGCTTGGTGATTGGTTGAGCTAAATTGGTCTTATCTAATTATGTACTTAATAGCTGAATAATTTTTGTTTGATTGTAATCCATTACATACCTTTCAATCAAAGTTATCTGATATTTTCAAGAGTAATTTGTTCTGACACAGTTTAACTCTGAGTTCTTGTCATATTTTATTACCATTTTCTAAACTATAGTGAATAAACTGATAATGTGAGAAATGTTGAAGGTGTCTGAATAACTTTTGGTTTGACTGTAATGGTATTCACAGCACACAAATATCAAATCAGTAATCTAACTATTAATCTTGTTAGCCCCGCCCCAGGCTCACGCTATTGGTTGAGATTTTCTCATTGGCCCGCTCTTCGAATGTCTGTCAAAGAACAAAAATGTAATTCTTCCATGATCTCAGCAGAGCTCCTCCCCCAGGCGGAGACTTATACTGGCAAAGAGACTAGAAGGCTGTTTTGAATGGATGTCAATGGAGGAGAGACTTTAGTAAGCTGAATAAAGTGTGTTTGTTAGAGAACCGCCTATTCTATCGGTTCTCTTTCTGCAGGTTAAATCGTTACTCCAGAAGGTGGCGACAAGCGTCTTTTTGTAGGCTTTGAGTCATTGAATTATTCACCCAACTGATTCAATTGTAAATAAAATTGTTTATGACTGAATCAAGTCTAATACACCTAATGTTCATAATAGGTGCATGTCAGGATGGATTGTGAATCTTTGACTTTTTTTTTTTTTTTTAATATGTGTAAATCTTTTACATAATACTTTTTCCTTAATTGTTTTCTGCTTATTAATTAGGTGCTCCTAACTGAAATGTTTGCTTATAAAGGAGCACATTTTTGACATATTTTTTCTTGTTGATCCTATGATGAGAATCAGGGATATTACATTTCTCTAATATCCTCAGATTCTTCAAACAGTCCATCCTTAGATCCTTAGATGCCCTTAGATGTCAGTATAGGCCAACATCTTTACATGCAATATTACATCTTTAGGTCATAATGATAATGTCATAAAGGGCACCTAAAAATTTAATTTAATCCTACGTTTTTGTGACATTTAAGCCAGCAGTGTATGAATTATAACTATTTTTATATTATTTTAATATTTATACGTTTTTGAAAGACCCAAAATGCATAAAATACATTGCCCTTCATAATGTAATGTATGAATGTAATGGTTTAATTATGAAGCACCGAATGAAGTTTTGAGACATTTACCTAATCATGAGCAGCTGAGATTTATTTTTCTGCCACCAACTGTAAAATGATTAATTATTGCAAGCTTTTCAAAATGTTGTTGCCATGGTGGTCGAAATGATAACGTCAGCACTAGCACACTGTCCCCTGCTGGTGAGATAGAAGCATTGCAAACGAGTAGGTTGGAAAAGTTTTGCCTTGCACTTAATAAGTTATAATAACTTAACGTTAATTTACATTATATCAGCATATAGTGTTATATTATCTAAACATTAAAGCTTTATTCATCTTTTTCCACATACAGTGGCCACAAAAAGTATTTGGTGTGTGATTGTCACATGAGGAAGCATTAATATACATTATGGACTCACATTTTAGCCAGAAGCAAAATATGTTTCAGCTTTTGTCTTCTCAAGACATTAACTGATGGACTGGAGTGCTGTGGATTATTGTGATGTTTTTATCAGCTGTTTGGACTGTCATTCAGACGGCACCCATTCACTGCAGAGCATCCATTGCTGAGACAGTGATGCAGTGCTACATTTCTCCAAATCTGATGAAGAAACATGCATATAATGTGTTTGCAACCGTATCGTGCAGCATTGTGAATGTGCATGTCAGACTGTCAGAGGATGAACTGTTGATCCTCTCGTGGTCCAGCTCTGTGTCTTTTCCACTCTGGAGGCTCTACAGTCAAGTACCTGGTTCATTGCCGTGAAATATAATAATCTCGGTATATAGGCATCTTCAGTATATGACACACTCTTTGATACACACATACCTCGATCCATGTATATCAACACATAAAACATGACAGACCTTTGTTTCAATACCTTTATTTTATTTAAATTAGAAACAAAAGTTTGATCAAAAAAGTTAAGACATAAATATCATCTTTGTAATTCATATTTCAATAAGTTACAAAGTTTTACAATTGCTTTAATGTAGTTCTCTAAAAAACATGAAAACCAAGAGACCACATCCCAAACCATGTTTTTCAAATATAAATAAATAGATAAATAAAAAGATAAAATATTAAAACTTGCCCAGAAGTTCCTGAGTCCCCTTACATCACATTTATAATGAAAAAGTAGAAATCTTAAGACGTTTTTTTTTCTTACAATAATAATAATAATAATAATAATAATAATAACAACAATACTGTAACTATCGTCTTTTGCTTTAATGCAACTATTCTTATTTTCTTTGTTAAATAGTTTATTTTAAGCTTAATTATTTAAACCTGATTATGGTCATTTACTGTGGCTGGTCTTCTCTTTTTATTTTATTTTATTTATTTATTTTTTTTAACATTTTGTATGAAACGGTTTTAAACATTTGTAGAGCTACGAAGGTCCATAAGAAGTAGCATGTTTTTTTTTTTTTTTTTTTATGTGTGTGTGTGTGTTAATACCAATGACATCTTTCCATAACTTTGTGTGCAAATGTGTTTGAATGCATGTGATTTATGTACATGATCTTTTATTTGTCCTTTGCATATACGCACACATGTGAGTGTGCAAGATAACAAACATCTCACGTTAACAATTCAGCTGTGCAGCTCAGCGTCTGGAGTCCGTCTGCTCCATGAACGCTTCAATAATCTCCATCCTATGACAGACAGAAAGAGAGAGATTGACTGCATTACACTGATGATTATGCTGTTAAATTCTCTGCTTTGGATCACAGGCAAAAAGCAGCCGGTCAAAGAGCAGACAGCGATTCAGCTTTCAGGTTAATGTCTGTTTCTTCAGGTTCCTCAGTGTGAATAAAAACATCACGGTATCATCATCACCCACATTCATCTCGCTCGTGTTAGATGACACTCTTTCCAGTCAAGTGATTCCTGTGATGGTTCTTATGAATCATTCACTGAATGAACTGAGAATTGACTGAATTGCTGAATGTTATTATGAAATCTCTGTGTGAGCGTCAAATCGCTTCTGTGACAAAACATGTTCAATATCAGACATGCTTTTTTTGGAAAGCATTACAGAAATATTTCTGTAAAAACTAAATGCAGAAAAAAAGCAAAACAGATAGCATGAAAAGTTGCAGTTTTACAGTGAAGTGTGTAATTTTGTCACCAAATGTAAGTGAAAAAATAATGACTGTTTTCAAAAGATTTTCCTCCCGTCTTCCATTGGTCATGCAAACAGATGGTCCCGCCCTAAAATCACAGCATTGGTTAAATCATTGTAGTTTCGGGCTGGTCATGATGCTCAAACCAACAGATCAATGTTTTACAGAGACACTTACAAAGTCTCTCCATATTAATCTGGGATATGAGGTGTTATAACATGGATAAAATTACACACTTCAGTGCTGAGGACGTCAAACCTTGGGAAATCTACTCACAACCTGTCAAACACCTCAGCTGCTGCATATATGCCATATCAGATGTGCTTTTATACACGCAAACACATTCACGCTCCCATGCAGGTCACAGTGAAGCTCAAGACTGCTGGAGATCATAGTGCTTTCATATCGCGATGTTGTGGTGATGATTCCATGTGCATGTGTGTTTATACTGTATGTGTGCATTTAGATCCATTTATGAGTGATTCTCATTGCAGCCAACATGCATCACTCTTTGGTTTAAGTTGCAACAGGAATTCTGGGTATTTGCTGAAGAACTGAACAGCCATTCTTTTCTGGAGTACAAACACAATGACTATAAAGATGAGGTTCACTAATCGGATATTTAACATCATCTTCCCCAGAATTCCTGCATTGTTGATGTTTCCTCCATTGAGCACCAGGCACTGTACTTACTGTAACATCACCGTCAGACACTCAGGCAGATTCACACTGAAGAAGGTACTTCAGAAATTAAAATATAATTTATTCACCCTCATGTTTTGGCTTATTAATCTGCCAAGTTTGAATATGAGACTTAAATTTCAGTCTGTTCCTTGCACAATGGCTTCAGAAGACTTAAAAACAGAACGCAATTCACATGTTTTACTTGTGCGGTACATTTTGTTCCATTCGCGTTTATGGGAAAGAGCAGCATGAACATTCCTCTAAATATCTTCTTTTGTGTTCCACAGAGTATGGGTCTGGAGCAATATGAGGGTGAGTGAATGATGACAGAATCTTTATTTTGGGTTGAACTAACGCTTTAGTCACAGCAGCATTTACCTGTTTACCTACTCTTATAGTTATGAATGATTCAGAACGAAATCATATAACACAGGCACACTATTTACAGCACAAAATAGAACACTTCAGATACTGCAGTCTAGTTCATCATAGAGAGTGAGCAGGTTACTAATGTGTAATTCATTCCCAATCGAACTGAAAATGACCAGTCAGATCTCACAGTAATTCATCAGAGAAATCAAAGTTACAAATGCACCAAACAATCCATCGGCAACATGCCATGCAGCCCACACCTCATGGCCGTTTGCAGAAAAACAATAGAGCAACCCAAACCAAACAGGCCAATCAACTTACTACAACTTCAGAGGTAGTGGATTATCTGTTGCTAGTAAACCATAGCCATGGGGTCTCCGCCATTTATGATTTTCATCAAGAGAATATAAAACAGCATCATCATTAATGAAAAACTGGATCATAGTATTTATTATTATGCTTGTTTGTTGTGGAGTGTGTCATTTCAGACAGTGTTACTTTTGGAAAAATAGTGGTTTATAAAGTTTTTATATCATATTTCATAGTATTTACATTGTTTTATTTTCACTTGATTTTTCAAAGTTAGTTGTGTCAAATTGTGTTATTTGTTTCTTTGTAATTTGTTTCACTTCCATCTTTATTTGACCCTCTAAGTCTAGCACTCTCTATTCTAATTCTATTCTTAAAGGGTTAGTTCACCCCAAAATGAAAATTATGTCATTCATTACTCACTCTCATGTCGTTCCAAACCCGTAAAACCTTCGTTCATTTCGATTTGACGTAATCATCGTTATTTACGTTCGGGGGGAAAGTGCGCATGAACGTATAATCTGCGTAATAAGCGTTGTTTACGCTTAGGGGAAAGCATGCGTATGTATTGTGATACTCTCTAAAATGGAGGAAGACTTAACTTGGGGGGAGAAGAATGGTTGAGTAAATTATTATTTTGTTTTCTTTGTGCAAAAAAAAGTACTCTCGTAGCGTTGCAAAACTGAAGCTGAGCCACTGATGTCACATGGACCTGTTTTACCAATGTATTTATTACATTTCTGGACCTGGGAACATTGCAGTTGCGTTGCTGTCAATGGAGGGTCAGATAGCTCTCTGATTTAAACAAAAATATCTTAATTTGTGTTCCGAAGATGAACGAAGGTCTTACGGGTTTGGAACGAGATGAGGGTGAGTAATTAATGACATAATTTTCATTTTGGGGTGAACTAACCCTTTATACAAAAAAAAAAAAAAAAAACTTGTCCCTTTTAGACTTGCATTCTATTCATTTACGAACTGCTTGTTTCCTTAAAAAACAACAACAACAACAACAACAACAACAACAAAAAACTTACACTAGCTTTTCTAATCCTTTGGTATTCTATCTATTTGTTTTCTTTTTATTTATTATACAATTAACAAAAGCAAAAAAGTCCTCTAACACTAGCTTGCTCTGTTCTTTTTCTATTCTATTCTTTTTTCTTTTTATTTAATATATAATAAAAAATTTTTAAAAACTTGCTACGTGTACTGCATTAGGCTGATTGAAACTTGTTATAGCACTTGTATATCATTGCTCTTTTGTTGATTTTGATTGCTTCCATTGTCCTCATTTATAAGTCGCTTTGGATAAAAGCGTCTGCTAAATGACTAAATGTAAACGTAAAATGTAAATATAATTATTTGCAAAATTTACTAGCAATTTCTGAGTGAAAACTGTTTTCACAATTTTTTCAGTCCTCTGGATCATTTTCTCATCTATTTTTTGAGCATGCAGTGCCTCTATCACCTCCTATTATCTATTAAAAGTGTGTTTAGCATCCTTATTCCCTGCAGAATTTTCTCTTTTTCTCATCTTCTCAGATTTTCATTCTTCTCACCTTTTGAATGATAGATCTCTCTCTTTCCTAATGTTTTGTCTGGTCTTACCTGTTTGTGTCTCAGTAGGGTCTGTTGGCATCTTTTGGTCTTTTCAGCTGCACTTTGAGTCTCTTCATGCCAATCTGAAAGCCGTTCATGGCCTGGATGGCCGTCTGAGCGCTCGCTGGGTTATCGAAGCTCACAAAGCCTGAGAGAGAAAAGGCAAAGAGATGAATGTTCAGTGTCCATGCAAAGTTCTGCTGTGCAGTTGCTGAGCTGTTCTGATTGGTTGATAGTGCCAGGATTATTACTGTTAACTAAAACTAAGACTAAAATAAAAATTGTTTACTTGAAATAAAATAAACATGAATTGAAATAATGTCACACTTGTGCTGCTGAGGAGGAACGAGGAGTGAGGAGACGAAGAGACGCAGGAGTAAACACGAACAATAGTCTTTAATATAATCCAAACACGGGGAAACTCACACAGGAAACGGCTGGAGACACACACATGACAAAGTAGACCCGACAGAGACAGAATGCACAGACTAGGACTTAAATACACAGGATAACGAGGGACTAAATGAGACACACCTGTATCAAATGACATATTAACACAAGGGAGAAACTGGGTCATGGAGCACATGGGGAGGGAAAACACACACAAAGTCCATGGGCGTGACATATTGCCCCCCTCCCGGAAGGCGCTTCCTCGCGCCACAGGAACAACATAGGAAGGGACGGTGGGAACTTGGGAGGAGGCTCGGGAGGAGGACGATGAACAGAGTCCAGGGTGGTGATGAAGGAGGGAAGAGCCAGGGAGGAGACAAGAGGGACTTGGAGCAGGAGGAGACAGGCGGGACCCAGGCCACAGCCATAATAACGACCCATGGTGGAGCCGACGGAGAGAGGAGCCATGGAGGAGGAAGGGCCGACGACTCCTGGGGGCTGACCAACGGTGGCAGAGCAGGTGGCGGAGGAACCCGAGGCAGAGAGCCGATGAGCCACGGCGACGGGGAGGATCTGGGGGACCAAGGCGGAGCAGATGGCGCCGGCGACAGAGGCGAAGGCGAAGGCGGGGATTCGGAAGGAAGCAGTGGAGCCGGAGCAACAGAGGACTGAGGAGGAGACGAGGGGATGAAGGAGCCTGACGGAGCCGGAGGGACGAAGGGACGAGGCGCAGCCGGAGGAGTGGAGTCCCGAGGCACAGGATGGTCGACGCCAGACCAAGGTGGAGCCAGAGGGACGAGGGAGCCCAGCAGAGCCAGTGGACTGATGGGCCACGACAGAGAGGAGAGAGCTAGGAGCCATGGTGGAGCCGACGGGTCAACGGGCAGAGGCGGAGTCCAGAACTTAGAGGCTGGAGGCGGAGTCAAGGGATACTCCGACCATGGCGACGATGGAGGATGGCAGTCCCACGGAGCTCGCACCGTGCTGCTAGTGGGCAGAGGGCGAGCAGAGGGGCTGCCAGACAACCACAGAGGAGGAGGCAGGAGCGGGTGGGAGGGCGGGCATTTGTGAGCCTTTGGGCTTTCAGGGCTGAACTCAGGGACAGGAGCCCTCTCTGGGCTTAACACAAGAACATGAGCCCTCTCTGGGCATAACTCAGGGACAGGAGCCCTCTCTGGGCATAACTCAGGAACATGAGCCCTCTCTGGGCTTAACTCAGGAATGGGAGCCCACTCTGGTTTGAACGTGGGAACAGGAGTGATAGAGGGCTCCGCAGCAGGAGGGAGGAAAGGGGCCAGATCAGCATCCCAGTCGATGAGGTCCCCTTCTATAACCTCTCCCTTGCAGTCCAACTGTCCCAGATCCATTATCAGCTCACCCTCAGCCACAGTGCAGGGGGTGGAGCTCCTCTCCGTGCTCTCACTGTCCACGGCATTCTCCCTTGTGGCAGCCTCTGTTGCTGGCTCTCGCACCTTGACTGACGTCACTTGCAGCTCCGGCTCCGCGGCGATCCGTTGCTCTGTCACTCCATGTGGCAACGGCTTGATGACCGCGGCGAGCTCGGGCTCTCCGTCAACGGTGGGCTCTGCCCAGCGGGGAGATGGTGGGCTGTGCACTGGGTCGGGAGTGGAACTGGCGAGATTCTCCAGGGAACAAACGGGAAATGGAGATCCGTTTCTCGCCAGTGTCCACTCCACAAAGGCGGTGAAATTCGCTCGAGGACCATCTTCGGACGACAGTGTTCTGCACGAGATGTTTAAACTGGCGTCGTAGAATGCACAGAGTGTGTCGTCCAGGTAGCTGGTGAGACTTGCAAGGACCAGGAACAATCTGGTATGGCCCTCGAGCGATCTCTCCCCCTGCTCCAGCAGGAGGAGGAGGTATTCCAGGGGCGGGCGAGGGGATCCATAGGGGAACACTACGGAAACAAAACACTGAGCAAAAACGGAAACAAAAATGGAGGGAACACACGGAGGTAACTGTGTTGGTCGGGTCTTCTGTCACACTTGTGCTGCTGAGGAGGAATGAGGAGACGAGGATACGCAGGAGTAAACACGAACAATAGTCTTTAATATAATCCAAACATGGGGAAACTCACACAGGAAATAGCTGGAGACACACACATGACGAAGTAGACCCGACAGAGACAGAATGCACAGACTAGGACTTAAATACACAGGATAACGAGGGACTAAATGAGACACACCTGTATCAAATTACATATTAACAAAAGGGAAAAACTGGGTCACAGAGCACATGGGGAGGGAAAACACACAAAAAACAGTCCATGGGCGTGACAAGTAACTTATAAACTTCAACTTATTTTATTTCAGCTAGTTGCCGAGGCACAATATCTCATTTTTTTAGTAGTTGAAGTATAAAATAACTAGAAATAAAAACTGAAACTTAATAAATATTATACAGACAGCTTTAAAAAATTAAAAATGACAAAGACACTCAACAAAATTAATAAACCTTTAACCTAAATTAACATAAAAACAGAAAATACAAAAAATCTAATTAGATGTAAAAAATAATAACGAAAACTATAAAAAGTATCTTAAGGATAATACAATAACACCAGTGTATTGCTATGTGATAGTTGGGATTGAATTGTGGGAGGTTTCTAGGTAGCAGTATTTAGTATTTTCCTGAACACATACGGTGCTCGTTCTTACCGAAACACTTGCTTTGATTGGTGGCTCGATCAACAAAGACTTTTGCAGAAATTACGTTACCGAACGGCAGAAACATCTGGAGCATTTCTGAGTCAGTGAACTCCTGAGGCAAATGGTAAATGAAGATGTTACACCCCTCAGGACCTGCAGCACACACACACACACACACATTAGACTCATACAGACATACTCATAATGAGAAACTCATAAGCAATGATTTATGAACACATATGTATTCATAAATAAACCAATGATTAACCATACCATAAATCATACACTTGTGGAAAAAGTACACTTAATTGTACTGAATGTGCACTTGTAGCATACTTAAAATTCTGTAAGTATATTTAAAAAAAAAACTGTAATTCTAGGTACACTGAAAAAATATACAATTTTTTTTTTTAAGGTAAGTGGTTGCAAACAATTTATTTTAGCTACATTAAAAAAAAAAAGAAAAAAAAGTTAGTCAAATAAATTTGTTTATTTAAATGTAGATAAAATAAATTGATTGCAACTACTTACCTTAAAAAAATTAGTAAATTCAATTAATCATTTTTTTCAGTGTAATATAATATTTATAAAATAAAAGGTCACTTATATACTTGAAGAGATAAACTTTTATGCTTCTTAACACACTTAAATATACTTTTAAAAAGTAATAATGTCAATTTACGAGTTTATTTTAAAGTACATTTGAATCATTATGTTTTAATATCTTTTGTTGTTCTTTAAAGAAGTACACATTTTGATTTTAATTGTAGTGTTATTTAATATTACATTTAAAGTTAATTTTGTATTTTAAATGTATTAAATTGCAACTGAATTTTTACAAATGTGTAATTACAAATATATTTACATACATGACATACAAGTTTCAATAGAAATAACATTAATGTATATTTTAGTTTATCATAAAGTTTTAGTTTTAGTTTGTCAGTACATTGAGCAGCACTTCAAAAACACTCTAAAGTTCAGCTAATTGAACTTAATATCAATATAAATTATGGTACACTTTCATTTAATTAATGAAACTTAATTGCAGTTAACATGCAATTAAGTGTCTGGAAACATTGCATTCATTTCACACTTTATTTCTTTTTAAATTTGTGGAAGTACACAAATTGTCCTTTTTTTTTTTTTTTTTTAAGGAAATGACATCACCTTCTCTCTGTTGCTGCAGTTGTTGTTGGGAAACCAGGGTGGGTTGCTGTATATACGGCTGGCTGACCAATCCATATGCGGCTGGATAGGCTGCTGTGAAACAGAGAGTTTGACACATGCTGATACAGATTGATGTGACACAAAACATCATCCGTGAGAGACACTGCAGCAGCTCAGTCACCTGTATAGTGCTGCATGCCTGCGTATGCCTGCTGGAGCGGATCTAACGCCGCCGCCACCGGACTCTGGGCTGGAGGGATGATGAAGAGAAAGCATTTTGCAGTTTCTGAATAAATGTGAGTGGTTTTTGTGCATGCTAAACTCACTGCTTTGATGTTAGAGAATTGTGTGCAGGGGCGGACTGGCCATCTGGACTTTCTAGAGAAGGCCTGGCTGGTTCACCATCAAAGAAAAAGTGTCAGATTAAGTGACGTGGACGGCTGACAAAAGAGGGCGCCAATGCAATCTTTTTTTGCTTATAATAAAACGAAATGGGGGGCGCGAAGGAAAGTGAACTCGTGATGGCAAGCAAATAGATAAAGGCGATTGGGAGAAGCTATAGAAAAAAAAGCAAAGTCCTTAGAGACTGATGCTACAAAATGCAAAAGAATAACAGAGATGTTAGGGAGAGACAGCAGCAGTTCTGGTGAGTAGCCTGTCAGGACAGATACCTGCCTCTCTCACTACACTGAAAAAAATGACTCATTGAATTTACTAATTTTTTTTAAGGTAAGTGGTTGCAATCAATTTATTTTAGCTACATTTAAATAAAAAAAATTTAGTTGAAAGTTAGTCAACTAAATTTGTTTATTTAAATGTAGCTAAAATAAATTGATTGCAACCACTTACCTTAAAAAAAAATAGTAAATTCAATGAGTCATTTTTTTCAGTGTATAGAGCAGGCAGCCTATGAACAGCACTATAGTAAAATCCCAGGACATCCCTAGCCCGAACGCTGAACGCATGACGTGAATATCCCAATCATTCATAACGAGACAGCAGCGATTCTACAAAGGGTTACATTTTAGAGCTACTGAGTTAGAAAATAGAGTACACAGTAAAAAAAAAAAAAAAAAAACGATTTGAGTCAACTTAAAATAATTTGTTACCCTGCTGCCTTAAAATTTTAAGTTCAGTCAACTCAAATAAGTTTAGTCCGCTTGAAATATTAAGTTGAACTAAGTGACAACTTAGTTATTTGAGTTAATTCAACTTAAAATGTTAAGGTAGCTGGGTAACAAACCCAACTTTTAAGTTTAACAAACCCAATTTTAAGTTTAGTCAACTGAAATATCTAAGTTGTTACTAACATTTCAAGTTGACTAAACTTATTTGAGTTGACTGAGCTTAAAATTTTAAGGCAGTGGGTTTTTTTACAGTGTAAACGAAGTAGCCTACACACATACACATACAAACAAAGACATATGAATACTCAAATTGTAAAATAGTTCAGTTGTTTCTGGTTTCTAGATTCTAATTTGATGTTTACCGTTATGTCATAATATATTTTTTTGCGTTCTGCTCTTTTTATGTAGATTTCAAGTATTTTAGTTCATAAAATAATACTTCAATCACCATGGGTTTTGTGATGTTATTTGCCATAAATGCAATACATTGACTGCTGTAAAACTGTGAGATAGTAGTGGCTGTTTGTAGTTGTGGTGGGGCCTATTTGGGGAAAAATCCAGGGCTGTTTTTTACTCCCAGTCCGTCCCTGATTGTGGGTAATCTCTAGTGTGCTCTGGGCAGTTTCAGTGCTTCCCAAAGCATTAGGGATTCTCACCTTGATATGGATGAACACCGTTGGTGTAGATTTCTGATGCTGGCAGTCCATTGGTGTTTGTTGGTATGGGACTATACCCGTTCACTCCGATTGGTGGAGGCAGAGCTGAGATGGGAGTGGCTGCAATAGTGGGTGGAGTGTTTGCACCTGTAGCCAATCACAGAGCAGCGTGGAGTTTAGACTGATGAAGTAAAAGAACGGTAAACACTGAGCTCTTCGCATATAGATCCCCTTGTGAAAAAAAGAAGGCTCTTATATTGAATGTGCACTTGTAGTGTATAAAATAATATTAATTAAACAAAAGGTCACTTAAGTGCACTTAAAAAGAGACGTTCATGACTTAAGTACACTTTTAAAAAGTGCACTTTGTAATGTCAATTTAAAAGTTTTACTTTAAATGCAATTTTAAATCAATATGTTTTAATAATCTTTTTTCACGTTTTAAAGAAGTACACTTGTTTTGATGTGTTGACTAACATAAGCACAAGAACTTGATTATAATTTTAACTGTAATGTGTTATATGATATTACATATTAAAGTTAACATATTTTAAATGTACTAAATTGCAACTTCATTACAAATGTGTAATTGCAAATATATTTAAAACACAAGTTTTAATAGAAATGTCATTAAAGCATATTTTAGTTTATTATAAATGCTTGTCAGTATTCAGCATTAACACTTTAACCATAATTATGAAATTACAAATAAAGATGTATTTAAGTCCTACTTAAGTGGGTCAAAACACCAAACTTCAGATAACTGCATTTAATATAAATTTAAACTACACTACATTTTTAAGTATAAGAAAACATTACATTCAGTTTGCACTTAAGTATATTCTTTTAAAATACATTTTTCTGTAATAAGTACTCTTTTTAAAAGTATGCTAAAGTGTACCTTTTTTTTTTTTTTTTAAGTTTTCAGGCTTTTAGTAGTTAATGTCTAGCTTTATTTTTTAACAAAATAAACCTTTAGCACACATGCAGACTTTCTTATCCACTCTGAATATTGTAACATAACCATATTTTGATGTAATTCGGACCTCGTTCCTGAAGCACAAGTAGCTCTGCTGTGTAGTGATGGTGGTGATCACCTGACGAGGGTGTGATGGGGGCGGCTATGATGCTGTTAGCATTGAGTGCTGCCATCTGCTGCATCTGCACCGCTGCTGCTGTAGATACAGGTGACAGGTATGACGACTGCGCGACCAGCGCCTGCTGCTGAAGCAGCTGAGACACACAGAGAGGAAAGAGTTAACGCTACACAACTTCAACATGTGCTTGAGTCTTCATCCTTGCACTTACAGTACAAGATAAATCCACAACGACTGTCATTAATAATGGAGAGAACAACAATATAACTGGAAACCGCAATATATGTGAGTGCAGCAGCGAGCAGGGATTAAAGCGTCTGTAGTATAAGGATAGTTGAAATAAAGAGCTGTAGGCTCTGAGTGTTTCTTCAACTGCAGGCACTTTTATGGCCTATGGCTTGATTTTTATTGCAGTCTGTTAAAACACTCTCTTTAGTTTATTTACTTACATGGGAATAAACAAACCATTTAAATATTTATTGTATGAAACTGATTCATGATATGTGTCATATAACATGACACAACAGAAAAAATATTGTTTTTATATATATATATATATATATATATATATATATATATATATATATATATATATATATATATATATATATATATATATATAAATAAGATTGTTATTATTATTATTATTATTATTATTATTAGGGAAAAAATTAACATTATGAAGTCTCTTCTGCTAACCAAGGCTGCATTTTTTTAAAAATAAAAATACAGTAAAAACAGTAATATTGTGAAATATTATTACAATTTTAAAATAGCTGCTTTCTATGCAAATGTATTGTAAACTGTAATTTATTTCTGTGATCAAATCTGAATTTTCAGCATCATTACTCAAGTCTTCAGTGTCACATGATCCTTCAGAAATCATTCTAATATGCTGATTTGCTGCTCAAGAAACATGTCTGATTATTATCAATGTTGAAAACAGTTGTGCTGCCCAATATTTTTGTGGAAACCGTGATACATTTTATTTTTCAGGATGCACAAATGTATAGAAAGTTAAGAAGAACAGCATTTATTTGAAACAGAAATCTTTTGTAACATTATAAATGTCTTTACTGTCATTGAATAGTTCTTATTGAATACAAGTATAACTCTGTAAATAAAAGCAAAACCCCATTTAAAACTACTTATAATTATTTGTAACAGGCACACCTATTATACCTAGTGAAGGTAAAGCATTATTAAATCATGAAAAAATACACTTTCTTTCTACATTGATAAAAAGGGAAACCTAAAATCTTAAAAGGCTAATGGACGTGTAATGTATCACTGTTGTGTGTGTGTGTTGTACTCACTGCTTGTGTGTAGGCATTATATGCATTAAAGTTGAGCGTCACCGGACTGAAGATGCTGAGCTGCGAGGCCACCTGCTGCATGCGCCGCATCCCGCGCTCCTTCTCTGTGTCTGCAAACTTCACCACCAGACTGGAGGACGCGCCCTGATCACAGACAGACAGAGATTACAGCCGTTGGGAGAGGAGGAGAGACAGAGAGGAGAGACCAAGAGGAGAGAGGAGGACACACTCACGGGAAGAGTTCGGCTCCCATGCAGACTGTTAATGGCAGACTGGGCCTCTGAGTGACTCTGGAACTTCACAAACGCACAGCCTGTGAAAACAAGACAAACATCAGATTGTGTGCGGCAGACTGAGTTTATGTTTAACACAGGTTCCCAGAATGAAAATGTCCATCCAAGATGCAGATGAGTTTGTTTCTTCATCAGATTTGAAGAAATGTTAAATTGCAAACATGCAGCTTTTGTCTTCTCAAGACATTAACTGATGGACTGAAGTGGTGTGGATTATTGTGATGTTTTTATCAGCTGTTTGGACTCTCATTCTGACGGCACCCATTCACTGCAGAGCATCCATTGTTGAGACAGTGATGCAATGCAACATTTCTCCAAAACTCATCTACATGTTGGATGGTCTGAGGGTGAGTACATTTTCATGTCTGGGTGAACTATTCCTTTAACAGACCTTTGCTGGTGCCGTCAGGTCCTCTCAGTACCGTACACTCATCGATGCTCCCAAACGGCTCAAACATCTTCCTCACGTCCTCATCAGACTGCTGCTTTCCCAACATCCCCACAAACAGCTTTCTATCCTCTAAAAAGAGTGAAAAGGGAGAAATGGTCATGATCTGTTATCAGTATCATGACTTTATTTAAATTCCAGGTTTTTGTGAAGTGTGCCAGTAATAAGTTGTAGTACCATCAGTCTCCAGGAGAGGGAGGGATGACTTGGTTGTAATATGAACTCTGTGTGTGTTAGTTTGATGATACAGTACTTGTAAAGCCCAAATGTCCTCACTAATACAACACTGTTGCAGCATGCCTCTGATGTCATCACATCTCTGTTCCTGCTATTTATCTACAGTACTAATGCAACGCAGTGCATGCTGCTCTCACTGTATGGCAGGCCGTTTTAACATCTATTGCTTTAACTGTATTGGTATAAAACTTTGAAACTTTGAAATCTCATCTGTCTTTTGCTGCATTACTATTTAACATTGATTGCATACTATAGAGAAAAGCTACTAGAAATATTATGAGTGCCTACTAAATTTGGAATGAGTTAACTTTTTTAAAATTAAAAGTACTTGCATTTATATTTTCTAGTAAAAGAAATGCATGTTTATTGTTGAAAACCCAGTGGTCACTGTTATACTACATTGTATTATTTTTTAAGTACCAAGTCTGGTTAGTTTTAATTTAAATGTTCATATGTCTTGCCATAGCTCTCTGGGAGGAGCTCTCTCTCTCTCACTGTCTCTCTCTAACACGGAGAAAAGCAGAAGTGAAGACATCTTGTTTTTATGTGCTGAAATGGAGTCAGAGTAGAGTTTTACATTTTTTATGGTCATTTTGTGAAAAAAAAAACAAAAAACACAACTCTGTTCAGCACTTGGAACTTTCAGTTGTTGCTGCTGAGTGCTTTTGCAGTGAGTTGAACTAAATATTTGGTCTTACGTTAAGAGAGAATCACGGTTGTTTTCACCTGTCAGTGCGTCAGATCTGAATTTATCATTACAATCAGGAGACTGCAATAAATCTGCAGTTAATCTTAATGATCAGCCCACAAGTGTGATATGATTAATTGTACTGAGTGTATTTAAAGCTGAGCACGATGACTGACATGATGTAACAGTATTTGCTGATGTGTGTTTCAGTGCATCATAATGAAGGCTATTCTGAAGTTGATTTTGGCTTCAACATTTCTGGTTGTCCTTTATGAAGGTAAGAAACTTATTTTTTGTCTTTCCCTTTTTTATTTAAGTTGTTTGTTGTGTCTTTATACTGTATAATTACCCATAATCACAGCCATACTGATATTCAGTATTAAGTCACAATACTGTATATTTCATATGCATTTGCCTGAGTAATAATTTTCTTGCAACTGCATGCAAATGTATAGCTGTATATCTGTTCACTAAACAGTATGTTTTCCTTGCTTTTTCCAATAAATTCCCAGTAACACTTTATTTTACAGTGTCCTGTTTATACATGTACTTACTATATAATAACAGCAAAATTGCAAACAACTAACCCTAAATCAAACCAAATCCTAACCTTAAATCTATAGTTAATACACTCTTAAAGATAAAGGATCCAAAGGGATGTTTATCATAGCAATGCCACAGAAAAAACATTTTGGTTCCTCAAAGAACATTTCAGTGATCAGTTCTTAAAAGAACCAGTTTATTCTTAGTGTGAAGAACATTTTAATCATCTAAAGAACCTTTTGTGCAATGGAACGGTTCCACAGATGTTAAAGCTTCCACAGATGCCCTTTATTTTTAAGAGTGTATTGATAATTAATATTGCTCAGTGCCTTTTTGTGTAACTGCACCGTAACACTAGGTGCGTTTACATGGAGCATTGTAATCGGTTTAAAAGTCCAATCTGGATGAAAATGCTCCATATAAACACCTCAATCGGAATAAAAATGCCCAAACCGAATGAAATTGTAATCGGTTTGAGAGGGGTGGGATAAACCTTTCTATAAACCGAACAAAATTAAAGGGGTCCTATTATGCTTTTTCACTTTTTGAATTTTAGTCAGTGTGTATGTTTGGGCATAAAAAAGATCTACAAAGTTACAAATCTCCAATGGGAGATATTTCGTTTTTAAAAAATCCCTTTTCAAGAACTACAACGAACGGCTCGTTTGGACTACAAAGTTGTTTTCCTGTATTTGTGACATCACAAATTGGCCCATTAGAATATCATTAAAATAAATCCCGCCTCCGGGAAATTCGAATGCATGTTTCAAAATCGAAACCCGGTGCGGGTGTTTTTATATCACTGTATTTCTGATGGAAACCGACTGTCTTCAGAAAATTTTGGATGTCATTTTCATTTCATCTTGCATGTAATGTCTGATAAACCAGAGTTTGTGAGTGGAGCTCTGCTTTGTGTACAGCGTTACCGGGGAAACCTCGATCTCTACCACTACAACAGCGCCTCCCGCTGGCAGAGAATTAATTTGGTTTTAGTCATTCTGCCTAGCTGTTCGCCAATCACAACGCACTAGCTAACCAATCACAACACATTTAGTTTTTCAGAAGGCGGGCCTTCATCAAACCCGGAACTAATCGAGCCGTTTGTGCCAGACTGGGGAGAATGGTATTGTAATAATGTAAATTATGTGAAAAATAATGCGTTTTTCGAACCACCAAGCATGAGAGCATGTTCTAGTACTCCCACAAAACGAAATCAAGACTTTGTAAAAGAGCATAATAGGACCCCTATCTCAGGTACTCCTATCTCAGGTACTGATTATGTGCTTTATTCAATGTTAAACGTGTCTAATGTGAGTTTGAATATCATTCTGCATGACCGTATAGCCATACTAAAAGCAACAACAGATAGTTTACCTCAGATCTTAAAAATAAGATGTACGTTAAAACTGCGAACTCGGTGCGAACCAACAAGCATATTCCATGACAAAGATGGTATCAGTCACTCAGTATGTACTTTTAATAATGTTAAAAAGGTTTAATATTTATGAATTAGATTATAAACATATCCATTTCTTTGCGAGTGCAGTGTGCTTCAAAGGAGAGCCCGCCCACACTCGCTTCTGATTGGCTGTGATATTTGATTGATTCTGTCGCGTCGCGTGTAGTTAGGACACGGTGTAATATTGTAGACCTACTGATGTGTTGGGTTTTGCTCAATATGATGTTAAGTGGCAGATCAGTGGGCTTTATGCAGTTGAATATCTAAAGAGACAGACGAAACCTAAAATACATTTACATTTAGTCATTTAGCAGACGCTTTTATCCAAAGCGACTTACAAGTGAGGACAATAGAAGCAATCAAAATCAACAAAAGATCAACAACATGCAAGAGCTATGACAAGTCTTGGTTAGCCTAACGCAGTACACGTAGAAAGGTTTTTTATTTTGTATTTATTTATTTATTTATTTTTTTAAGAAACCAGAGGGTCAAGTGTGTGTGTGTGTGTGTGTGTGTGTGTGTGTTTATACTATGGAGGATGCAAAATAATCATTATAATATGATCGCGTGGTGAACCATATGACCCGAACTCATATTTAAACACGGTCTCCATGCTGTTTACACATGCTGTGTACACATATCTGTCCTTACAAGTACAATTTTGGCTGAATTATTTGTGTCCCCTTCAAAAATTGCTCTTGAGAAATTTTATGTTTATTGTAAACATATAAACATATAAACATTTTTTCCTCTGGTGATTTGTATTTGTTGTTAGGCTACTTATACTTAGTGTGTCCCAAAACTGAAAGCACAGGCACATGTAAACACCATATCGGATTAGATTACATCTCATGTAAACAGTCCACCAAATCTTTCAATCGGAATGATTTTAATCGGAATGATAAAAAAGTGTACATGTAAACGTGGCTATTGACACCTTTAAAAAAGTGTAACCAAATTTCCCTTCATTAGAGTGTCTATCTCTTCTGTGATTCTGTTTCAGGAGCGTTCTGCGAGAGTATTCGGTCTGGTTTTGTGTTACTAAACCAACCGTACACATTCCCCGGTAACGCCAGCGGCTGCCATCACGCTGAATGGAGAAAGAGACCCCCCATAGACACCACTATCACCACATACAAAAACCATGCGTGCACGACTGGCAAAATTTTTGAGGAAGAATTCACATGTAAAGACAACCACCTGCTTCTCAAATCAGCAAAATACACCGACCAGGGACCCTATGAGTTCACCTGTAATGGGGTTAAAACTTTAATTTATCTGGATGTTTTATGTAAGTCTTTACTGTATCCGATTTATACACTACCAGTCAAAAGTTTTAAATAATTGAGATTAAAAAAAAAACAAACTCTTTTTTTCAGGATTCTTTAATGAATAGAAAGTTTAAAAACAACATTTATTTTAAATATAAATAATTTATAAATGTCTTTACCGAAGCTTTGATCAATTTAATGCATCCTTGCATTACTTCAGTTTTTAATGATAATATATGACGGTTTCCATAAAAATATGAAATGGCACAACTGTTTTCAACATTGATAATAATCAGAAATGTTTCTTGAGCAGCAAATCAGTGTATTAGAATGATTTCTGAAGGATCATGTGACACTGAAGACTGGAGTAATGATGCTGAAAATTCAGCTTTGATCACAGCAATTAATTACAGTTTAACAGATATTTACATAGAAAACAGCTATTTTAAATTGCAATAATATTTTGCAATATTACTGTTTTTACTGTATTTTGATCAAATAAATTAGACCTTTAAAAAATCTTAATTACCTCAAACTTTTGACTGGTCGTGTAAAGAGAGCTCATTAAGTAGATCATCAGCACATGATCATCAATTGATTTTGATTTAAATCATGTTCTCTATATAGATGCTCTAAATGAGAGTGCAGAAGAGATGGACAACATCACCCTGAACTGTTATGCACACAATGCCAAGGATGTGACGTGGCTGCATAACAACAAAAGAGTTTTGCACTACAAGATGGATGGATCCGTGAATCCTGGAAAAGGCTACGAGAGAAGAGCTTCGCTGGAGAAGAACTGCTTCAAAACCGGCAATTTCTCTTTGACCATCACTCGTGTTTACAAAGCAGATGCTGGAATATACCGTTGCTTTGTGGATGATGAAACGGTTAAAGGAAACCCACACGTATATCTGCTGCATGTGAACAGTAAGACATGTGAAACTTGATTGCATTGTATTACATTTAATTTTACCAGTCAACTTTGGCATAATAACAATCTGGTGCATTTTGCACTGTATTTTCACCCTGAAAAAAGCAGTTAGAGTCTATAAGCCTGATTCTATTGTTTGATTCACACAGAGAAACGCTCTGGTCCAGGAGACCAGACACATTCCAGCAGCAATGAAGCAATTCTGATTACGCTCACTGTAGTTTTTGGGCTCATCTCAGTGATCAGTGTGACATATCTGATCACCATAGAACTACACAAACGTCAATCTACGTCCACTACAGCGGATGACACCACTGAAACCGACCGTATGCTGATGTCTCCTATCAGCCCAAGAACACCCGTCAATGAAAGTCAGTCGGTGGTTACTCATCCTGTTCAGGAGAGCGACTCCATGGGAAATAAGACTTCCAACACCAGGCCTATTTTTTAATCTGTTGGAACAATTCCTGTGAAGATACAGACATCTAGGCCTGTTTCACACAGTTCGCTCAAGCAATAGAGCCAGTACAACATCAGGCTTATGTTGAGTTTTCTGCTGTGTAACGAACTGTGAAATGTTGATTTAATGGGGACAACTTTGATCATTATGAAATTTAATGTATATGAGAAGTGGGACCACATTTACATCCAAACAGTAATGAATGTGTCATGGGGAAAATGTCATGGGGAAAACATAGAATTTTTTAAAATTGTCTATTGTTTTTTATATTTTTATGCTTGATCAGTGTCTGTGGGTTTTGATTTAGTTGCGGTTGCAAGGACTTCAACTTAAATAATTTGGTGAAGTGATATGAAGCTGTAATGACAGTTCTGGAACTACTTCATAGCTGTGTGTTTCCTGGAAAATAATAATTGCACACTTTACTAAGTTTGTCAAACAATCAGAATCAAGCAGTAAACAGCCCCTTGGTATAATAGGTTTACAGAGTATTTTGATACCCTAATAAGGGCTATGAAATTAAAATGGTACATATTTGCTTTAATTTTATTTTGGCAGTTTGGTCATTTAGTTCATTGTGCTTCCTTTTCATTTTTTGAGAAATATAAATTGAATCTTTGGTGATAAAAAAAGGAGAATTTCAGGCCAAAAATATCTATTTATTTCCCCTTCACCTTTGAAAACTCAGCATTCGCCTTTTTAATGTTGATTTATTGAATGTTTTGTAGCAAGACAATCTTTATAATGTTCACAGTGCATTAACTCAATGTTCCTTTAAAAACAGACTGTCTCATCAAAACCTCATGCATGAAGAGACTCGTATAGTTCCTGTTTAG
Organism: Spinibarbus caldwelli; assembly: GCA_039654775.1. Taxonomy (NCBI): domain Eukaryota; kingdom Metazoa; phylum Chordata; class Actinopteri; order Cypriniformes; family Cyprinidae; genus Spinibarbus; species Spinibarbus caldwelli. The sequence goes on along the minus strand of CM077226.1, from coordinate 2,597,030 downwards.
CACTTTTCTGACTCTTTACTGTATTATTTTACATATTATTTTACATATTATTTCATATATTTTCAGTTATTTATTTATTTATTTTTGCATTTTACTATGCATTTTTTATTTTTATTTTCTATTTAATGTGTACAGCATTATATTTGTCAAGATTGTTACTTGTATTAGTTGAAATGTCTCATTACAAACTTATTTCAGTGGTGCCTTAATTTAGTTACATTTTTTTTCTGAAGCTGACTGAACAATATGTATCAGCAAACCAATGGAAGTATTCAGACTAATAAGATGACTGCCAATAAAATATATTTTACCTTGAACAAATGGTGTTGATCTGAATTTACACACAAACTGTTTTCAAAATTAACAATAATAATCAGAAATGTTTCTTGAGCAGCAAATCAGCATATTAGAATGATTTCTGAAGAATCGTGACACTGAAGACGGGAGTAATGATGCTGAAAATTCAGCTTTGATCACAGCAATAAATTACATTTTAACAGATATTCACAGAGAAAACAGTTATTTTAAATCGCAATAGTATTTCACAATATTACTGTTTTTTACTATATTTATGATCAACTGAATGCAGCCTTAGTGAGCAGAAGATCTCACAGAGTCTTTAAAATCATTAAAAATCTTTATAATAATCCAAATAAAGATGTATAACAGATGATTTACCTCCTCTCCCCTCACTGTCTGCAGGCTTCACTTGAATGGGCCGATTCATCTGAAAAACAAAAATGAATAAATGAATAAAAATAATTCAAATTGCACAATATACAGACTCTATTCATGCAACGTACTGTACATGATAACTGCAAGTGATAATTTTACCAATGGATAAAGACTTCCCATTCACAAAACATAACCACAGCCTCACGTTTTTTTTAACGTAACCTTGATGACTGCTACACCTGTTTTTTTTCCCCATGCCAGTTTATAATTTTGTGATCACGGTTTCATATAAAATAGCACATAGCACATAGCTTTGCATTAATGCTAATGCTGATTTCCATATGCTCTTCAGCATTTATATCCTGTGACCTTTTGAACCTGCTGCCCTGCACTTCAACTAATGTGCGCAGGATTGTAGAGATCAGCTTTAGAATGATGGCCATCTGATCTGGATTACAGAGACACACTGGATTACACTGAACAGCGTGGGTGTGTGTGTGTGTGTGTGTGTGTGTGTGAAAGAGAGAACGTGTGAATCCGCCAGTGAGCTGCTGGGAATCACTGTGACTGGGAGCAGAGTGGTTTATAATGCATTGCCATGGTGCTGCTAGTAGTGTTAATTTCGTTAATGATATCGCTGGCGAAAAAGACAAGACTAAAATGTATCTTAAAAAATAAAAATTCTATGTATCCAAAATTTCTCTATATTTTTGTTCAACAAAAAAGAGGAGAAAAAAACAAAAAAACACCCCCACCAGTTTTCATGCTTGGGGTTGCCAGATGTCAAAAGTTTAAATCCCCCAGTCAGAGCTGCTCTCTTAAAAGAACAAGTCTTCTGTCCTGTGTTTACTAGACCTTTGAAACCTGGCAACCGTGACAAATGTGAGTTTAGCGATCTCTGTTGAGAGATTGAGCTCACACCTCTGTGTCACAATACAAAATCGTTTTATGTTGTTTGTCAGTGCTGTAACTGATTACATGTAATCTGGATTACTTAATCAGATTCCAAAAATTCAGTATTTGTAATTAGATTATATTATAATTACATATATAGATTATATTATATTACCGCTCCTGGCTGGTGGAATGATCTTCCCACCCCTATCCGGAATGCTGATTCCCTGACAATTTTCAAGCAACAGCTGAAAACTCATCTCTTTCGAGACTTGACTTCATCCTAAATTAAAAAACAAAAAACAAACAAACAAAAAAAGACCTTTGTCTTTCTCTTTATTTATTCCTTCCCTCTCTAGCTTGTACTTATTTGAACAATGACTGAGACTTGGTATTACGAGCACTTCCTCTGTCTGTTTGCATCTTTAAGATGAATCGCTTTATTTGGATAAAAGCATCTGCAAAATGACTAAATGTAAATGTAAATTACATTTTAAAATGCTCATACTCAGTGTTACTGTTACTGTAAATTATTCATAATGTATCATATTTTTCTCTTAAAAGTTCATTCAGAATATACATTTACATTCAGAAAGTCTTCTAGTTTTAGGGAACTGCACACTCTGTCACTAGTCAGGTGACTGTAATTACACAGAAAATGGAAAGGCCACACAAGTCTTCTGCGGTTTTACGATGAACCCCAGTTTGGGAAACCCTGGTGTTATGTAATGTTTAATGCACTTCATGATGTTTACAACAAAGAAGGGAAAATATTTTTATACAAGTATAGGTCAAAAGTAATCTAAAAGTAATCGAAAAGTAGTCTGAATACATTACCTATGTGTGTAATCCAACAGATTATATTACTAACTACAATTACCGTTATGTAACTTGTAATCAGTAATGGACTAGTTTGTAACTGAATTACCCAGCACTGGTTGTTGCAATAGAAAGAAATTATTGGAATTAATATTGGGAATGTTGCTGTTTTAGCTTTTGAGTTGTACCAGTTTTCATAATGTAGAGAATGTAAAATTTTAAAATTCGGATAATATAATACATCAGGACACTAGATGAGATGAAATAAAGCATGCGTATGTGTTGACATCAGTGGCGTAGGCAGAATTTTATTTTTGGGCGGGCCTGGGCAAAAGTGAGCAGGCACTAAACTAACTAACGGACGGAGTCCAGTGGCGTTATATAACGATACATAGCTAAATGTATTAATTTACTCCCTTAATATTTCTCTTGTGGCCCGAACATAGGCTAGCGAAAGAAAAAAAGAGAAGAAACGCAGGCCTATTTCATGTTAAACAGGTTGTTTACTTCGGTGCTTGAAATAAAGCTTTTTCATTGATGATTGTAGTGTTAATAATTTTCATTATAGGCCTATAATTCATTGTATAATAAACCTGTTTGAAAGACCTTTTTAAAAACATTTTCAATGAGGAGTAAGCTATAGCTTAATCTTTTATTATCCTTGTAGCGGTGATGCGCTATGAAATTACATTAGTTATTTAGCAGATGCTTTTATCCAAAGCGACTTACAAATGAGGACAACAGAAACAATCAATTGTAGTATTAAAACAACTAAAACTGATCCAAAACTAAAAGCTAAAACTTTATAAATACTATATATACACACACATTAAAAAAATAATTAAATAAAAATGACAAATGCATACAACAAAATGTCTAAACTTAACATTTAAATGAAAACAAAAAGCTACAAACAATTTAAAATATTAAGAGAACAAAAGGTATAAGTGTATAATAATGATTATAACATAACACTAAGCCAAACACCAAAAACAACTACGTATATACACACACACACACACGCACGCACGCACAAACACACACACACACACACACACACACACACACACACACACACACACACACACACACACACACACACACACACACACACATCCATAAATTCAATAATATTTCATTTCCATGTAGTTTGTTGAAGTACTAAAATAACTCAAATTAAATAAAACTAAAACTTAATAACATATACAGACATAATAAAAAACTAATAAAATGAAACATTACTATACAACTGTAACTAAAATTAAAATAGATAACATATACAAATCAAACTACATTAGTTTAACAGTAATCCTAAAAAAATAACTGTGCCAAACATACAAGTAAGAAATGGTTATAAAAACTAAAACAGAAGTAAAACAAGTAATAGGAAAGAGGATAAATAAAAAGCGATACTTATTACTTAAAGTACTGTATATAAAATAGTTTTATTAAGAAATGTCATGTTTGTGATTTTTTTGTTGTTGTTGTTGTTAATTCGTTATTTAAATTAATAGGCTTACAAATTAGGAAAAAGGTGCAGATAGTCGCCGGCGACAGTCACCAAATTTATAAAAAAAAAAAGTAAAATAAAATAGGCTAATCATTGTGAGGACGACTGGCAACAGCTGGTCTTAAATTCTTTAGACACCGCACACCAAACTGTCACGAATCCGGTTCATGGTCTTCCGTCCATTCACCATCAGAGGTCGCCCTTCCACCACATTGACTCTTGCACTACACTCCTGTGGCATGTCACCCACGAACTACAATACCCATCATCCATTGCACTGACGACACACACACACTCACAGCTGATTGCACTGATCACACAGCTGTCACCAATCACACGCTCACCTAAGAGCTATTACATACACTACATAAAGTACTCTCAGATCCTGATCTAGTGGCCGAGTATTGATCTGCGTATAGCTCTCTTCTAGCGCTAGCTGCCTTACCGCGCCACTCTGTGTTTCTGTTCAGTTCCAGTGTTGTCCTGCGTGTATCACTCCCCTAGTTTTAGCTGCGATACGGAACCTGTTTGTTGTTTTGTAGTCTGTGTTCCCTGTATTTACCCTTGTCTCACTGTTCGGACTCTGTTTATGCCCTGCCTGGACTTTTGCTCTTGTACCTGGATTATCTCTCTGCCTTACCCTGTTGGATACTGTTCGCCGATCGTCGACCCACGCTTGTCCTAGGATTACTCTGTGTCTTGCCCATGCCATACCTGTTTGCTGTTGTTTGACTCTGCCTGTGTTCTGACCACGTCACTGTATATAAAAGCTTTGCACATGGATCCGCACGTCTCACGTCTTGTTTGCCCCGTTACACAAACGACTTTGAACACCAACTGAAAACACTGACTGAACTCAAATGACATTCATAATTGGCCTGACAGTAGTGTGTTCCCGGCTTCACAGAATGAACCGGTTCACGCGTGTAACTGAAAGTCTTACGTTACTTGCGGGCTGATGGACGGGCTCTTTCCCTCGTCAGAGGGAGTTTTTAAGTGTTTTTTTTTTTTTTTTTTTTTTTTTACAGAATTATGCATTGCTACTGTTTTTCTAACATTTTCTAACACACAGCTGCAAATTACAGTCCAACTGAATGGGTGAACACGCACAAATTTACAGGCATGACATCCCCAAACCAGCCTGGATAACAATTGGCTAACATGGCTGTCAATCAAATTTTATTTATTTTAGTTGTTTGAGATGTTACAATAGTTCTCTAATTGTGTTAAAATAGATTAAACAATAATTATTTAATAAATATTATATATGTATAATAAACTGGGGGGGCCTTTCATCAGAGTGGGTGGGCCTGTGCCCGTCAGGCCTGTCCGCTGCCTACGCCCCGGTTGACATTCTCTAGATTTGTGCTTATAGGTGAAAGTGCAATAGTAATATAAACAGTAAGTCAGTTGTAATTCCTCAAATGACAACAATCACAATCAGCAAGCACAATTAAAATTGAGCAGAATAATTGTGATAATTAATTTAACCATTGTGCAGCATGACAAAAAATGTGAAAACAAGTTTTTAACTGACTAAAGATAGACTAAAATTCCCAGATGTTTAGTGGACTAAAACTTGATTAATCAAATAACAGGCTCAACTGGCTCAAAATAAAACCACCAAGACTGATTTCACAAGGAATGGGAGAAAAAATAACAGTAAAACTAAAGACTGTAATATATAACGAAAAGATAGAGAGAGTTCTTGACATAAACAAGATTAAGAAAATACAGAGAAAGATTTAGACTAATACAGACAGAGCACTCTTTAAGTGTATTTAAAATCAACTAAAGTGATCAAATTAACCGCTGTTTTATCTGTTGACAGTGTGTGCATAAATCAGATATACATAATAATAAATATTATTTGGTAATTGTCACGGTGCACACGCGAGGGATGAACGAGGAGACGAAGATGAACTCAAAATACAGTCTTTAATGAAATCCAAAACAGACAAGGCAAGGCACGGCAAGACAAGGCAGGGTAGACACACAGGAAGACTGGGAGTAACGAGTAGACCAGACGAAAACTAACAGAACAGGCAGGAACTAAATACATATGATAATTAACACACACCTGAATGAAATCAAACAGGATCAGGAACAGGAAGGAGCAAATAAGGGCAAGGAGGGAGAAACACACAAGACAAGATGGACAGGACAGGGAGCTCTGGAGGGCCCTCAGGACAGACACAGACAGTAATACAGGACGGGGCCTCCAGGACGGACAGACAGGAAACGGCGCCATGGCGGATCAGGGATCTCAGGAGGCCATGGCGGAGCAGGGAGCACAGGGGCCATGGTGTTGCAGGGATCTCCGGAGACCATGGCGGAGCTGGGAGCTCTGGAGGCCAAGGCAGGTGGTCTTAATGGCCATGGCCTCGGTCCCCTCGGCCTGGCCACTACAGCTGGAACCCCTTGTACCCCCCCCCACAAAAAAAATTCCTTGGGGGAACATATGGGCTGAACTCAGGAACTGGAGCCCTCATGGGGCTGAACACGGGAACAGGAGCCCTCCGTGGGCAACACTCGAGAACAGATGTCCTCTGTGGGCAAAACAAACACAGCACAAGGCAATCCACAGGAACAGGAAGCCCTCAGTGGGCTAAGCTCGGAATGTGAGGCCTTACTGGGCATGACGGGAGATCCACAGCCCTTCCTGGGCTGAACGTGGAGTCAGGGGCCCTCACAGGGACTCTCAGGAACCGCCTCTACTTCAACGACAAGGAGGCAGGTGGCTGGGGAAGGCCTCCATGGCCATAACCATAGGAGCCGCCAGCCTCAGACGAGTCTCCATAGACATGACATGACATGGTGATTAAAATGTTCCTGTGGAAACAACTTTAAAACAGCCTAGATCCCGGTCAGGGGCTGGAGCCATCACTGGACTCTGGTCAGGCTGAGAACGGCACTCCTGGCCGTGACTGGGGAATTGGTGTCAGTGGCGGCCGGCGCGCTTGGGTGAGGCGCGGACGGCGGTGTGAATTTCCCCGCGAACAGCGGGCTTGGGTGAGCCGCGGACAGCGGCATTAATTTCTCCGCAATTGGCGGGCTTGGGAGAAGCCGCGGATGACGGCGTGAATTTACCCGCGAACAGCAGGCTTGGGTGAGCCGCGGAAGGCGGCGTAAATTTCCCCGCGATTGGCAGGCTTGGGAGAAGCCGCGGACGGCGGCATGCTCGGGTGAGTGGCGAACTGGTTCTTGAGGGAGCCGCGGACGGCAGGCTTGAGGGAGCCGCGGACGGCGGACTCACGGCACTCGTTGCAATTCCGCCGAACTCCCACGCCCATTCATGGGCTAGAGAGGGAAGGACGAGCGGCGACTTCCAATGCCGCGGGACAAACAGACAAGAACTAAATAAAAACTTTCCAAAAAACTAACAAAACAAAACGAGGTGAAGGGGTGCCGCTTACTGTTTAGTTAGGTCTGGTCTTCTGTCACGGTGCACACACGAGGGAAACGAGGAGACGAGGATGAACTCAAAATACAGTCTTTAATAAATCCAAAACAGACAAGACAAGACAAGGCAAGGCAAGGCACGGCAAGACAAGGCAGGGTAGACACACAGGAACACCGGGTGTAATGAGTAGACCAGACGAAAACTAACAGAACAGCCAGGAACTAAATACACATGATAATTAACACACACCTGAATGAAATCAAATACAATCAAACTAGACGAGGACAGGAACAGGAAGGACCACACAAGGGTAAGGAGGGGGAAACACACAAGACAAGACGGACAGGACTGTGACAGTAATACTTTTTTAAAGGTGTCATTGATACACATTAATTACTGATTTACACATTAACCTACTAAAATCAGCTTGAAGTACACTGATAACCCACCACAATAACACAGGTGTAAAATGCAAAATGTAACATAAAAGACTCCAACATATGTACATGACCAGCAACAAAAATAAGAAAAATATCAATTTAATAAAATACACTCATTAAATACGATGGGAACCTCTTTTTTCCCCTTAAACTATGGCTTGCATTTTTACCTCAATACATATTAACATTTCATTTAATTTGTACTGCACATATTGTCTTATGAATATATAATAGATAATGTCAGCATATATACATACATACATACATACATACATACACACACACACACACACACACATATATATATCCTAATATATTTTTTGCAATAGGCCTATAGCCTACTATATATGGCAAGGTAACTTACAGTTAACGGGTTTCAATAGTAGTATTCCACATGCATTTCCACTGAAATTACAAAGCTTTTTGTCAGTGTAGGACTGAAAGCGAGAGTGAGGGAGAGAAGAGACACGCTCTAGTTTTCTAGAGTCACGAAGCTCATTTGTAAAATGTCACGAGCACAGCGATGTGCTTAGTCATGGAGAGAGATAGAGATACTGAGAATACAGGAGGACTGAGAAACTGTGAAGGACAAACTGCAGATAGACAACACAGTGAAGACATGAATGGGAAATGAGAGAGAGAGAGAGAGAAGCACACCATGAGGAGTGAGAAAGAGAAATATAAGGAGAGTCGAGGGCCTCCAGTCCATGATTGAGAAATAATGATCCACAACATCAACAAATAAGAAAAAAAAAAAAAAAAAAAACCCAAGACATTTCTTAGTTGTCGGTCCAAGGGCCGCTTGCACCACCATTATATTTACTAGGAAGATTTCTGGAACATTTACTATTCATTATTTCTGTAACACAGTGACACTCCGCATCATTGCCATGGTAATACAGGCAACAGCCTCCTCCGTTGTCATGGCAGCATGCTGACCATATCATCATGCTGACGGTAGGTAAACAAGGATGCTTGCTGCCATGGGCAACAGTTCAAATCAGTGGTTAAATAAAGGATGTGGAAGAGAGAGGGACAGCAGGGAAAAGAACAAATAGAAGAGGAAGAGAACGATAAGAGCAGGAAAGAAAAGAGCAGAAATATCAAATATTTTGAAACATTAAATATTTGTCCATGCCTCTCTGGCTGAACAAACTTTTGGGTGTTTTCTAGGGTGTTGCTAGATGGTTTCTTTTAGGTGGTATTTTAGGTGGTTGCTACAGGTTGTTGATAACTCAATGTGTGTCTGTGTGTTTTTTTTTAATGGCCCAACATGTGAAAATGGTGCATATAGTCATATTATTAAACTAATTGTAAAAACACACAGCAAAATTACTAAAACTTAACTAAAATGAAAATAAAAATATAAAAATAAAATCTCATTTATTTTTGTTATTAACAAAACCTATAATAGTATATCAATAATGCTAAAAAATAAGAGTGGCCCGATCACTTAGTGAAGCTGCTCTGACCTTCAGTAGTTCAGCGCCAGATCTTTCATCACATGACTAACACTGAGCGCAAGTGATGCTTGATTTTTCCTCTACTCTCAGATGGATTGGTGGAGGGTGATTAATAAATACATACATACATGCATACAATAATATACTGAAAAAAGCTATCAGATCACACACTCTCCTCTAGGTGAAATATTAAATGATTATTTAATAAAGCATATCTACACGTACACACAGCAGAATCCTCAGGCACCTCATCATAATCCTGCTAGATGAGGGTTTGATTTAAACACATCTGTAGGGTTTATATTAAGTCTCTCTCACACATAAATAGATTTTCATGCATTCACTCACACACACACACACACACACACACACACACACACACACACACACACTCCTCCTACAAAACACACACACAGCAAGATGCACACGCTCTGTAAATCTCGACCCTGCAGTCATTCTGAAAGGATTTTTCATGGATTATGCAGTATTAAATCTGAGGATTATTCAACAAATTGCATTTTTTCACCCTCCATCCCCAGCCAACATGCAGTCACTGGACCGAACCTCCTCACTGTGTGTGTGAAGCTAGTTTGATATTTTGTTTTCATGCTGGATTACAATATAAAACACACACACACACACACACACACACACACACACACACTTAATTTTACAACACAAGCATACAAAATATGATTTTTCTTTCTCTCCCATGTGTTTCCATTCCACATTCACTTGTTGCATCATTCACGCTCCCTAGCAACCTACCATCTTCTATCTTATAGTGTGTGTGTGTGTGTGTGTGTGTGTGTGTGTGTGTGTGTGTGTGTGTGAGAGAGAGAGTGTGTGTTAATACTAATACAAAAATGTGTTGCACTGTCTATGTGGCTGTGATATTCTGAAAAAAAAAAAAAAACAGAGACCTAAGTCAACTGGTTTTATTCAAGTCAATATTACAGTATTTAATATCACTGAATAAACTTAAAAAATAATTTATACCAACAAAACAAAATTGTATAGGGTAAATCAAGCAGAAATAGCTCTTTAAGGTAACAAATGCATGCCACCAGTTTGACAGTGTAGATAACATTAAGTGTGAGGTGTAATGTGATATAAATGTAACAGCACAGCTCTCCTCAACAAACCTCAAGATCTGATACTGCATGAGCCTCAACAAGCAGCATTAATAATTTCCCTCTGATAGCATCACTGTATCGTGGCTTCATGGTAATATTTTATGTATTAGAATGACTGCACATTCAGACACACACTCCTAAAAGAGCTGCTGTTGTTCAGATCCTCACTATAGCAGATTTCCTAGAAGCTGATAAAAGCAGATTCAGAACAGGAAATGCCCACAAACACTGTGGGTCACATCAGTTTAACCCTGTCAGATGCCTCAGTGCAGACTGACAGCTGTATTTCTCTCATTAAGGCAAAGGTTTATTTCCCATCCTCCCACAGCTCTATTCATCTCTTCATTCTCCCTCTGACCTTTCTGAGCTCATTCAGCTCCTCTCATCTCATCTCTCCTCACTGCCCCAATCCCTTTATGCTTCAGAGAAGAGAGAAAAAGAGATTATCAATTAGAAATTGGACAAAAATTGAGAACTTAAACATAAATCTGACTGCAATTTAAAATTGGATCTTCATAGAGGTTTCAAAATTTTAGTTATTAAGTGGGTGTATACACTACTATTCAGCTTTGTGGGTCAGTTTTTTTTCTTTTAAGTTAAAGAAGTCTCTTCTGCTCATCAAGGATTTGATCCATTTATTTGATCAAAACAATAAAACAATAAAATATTAAAATTTTAAAACTGTAAAAACAATAAAATAAAATAACTAAAATTTTAAACAACTTCTTTCTATATGAATAGCTGTTCAAATGTAATTTATTTCTGTGATTAAAGCTGAATTTTCAGCATCATTACTCCAGTCTTAAGTGTCACATGATCCTTCAGAAATCATTCTAATATGCTGAACATTAAGAAACATTTCTGATTTTTATCAATGATGAAAACAGTTGTGCTGCTTCATATTATTGTGGAAACTGTGACACATTTTATTTTTCATGATTCGTTGATGAATACTAAGTTCAAATCATTTGTAACATTATGAATGTCTTTACTGTCCTTTTTGATCAGTTTAATGCATCCTTGATGAATAAATGTATTAATTTATTTCAAAAATCGTACTGACCCCAAACTTTTGAGCAGTTGTATATGTACAGTCTGTATGCATCTATCTATTAGGACTTTAATTTAATTAATTGCATACTATGCTGATTAATTATTAGTCTATGTAAACCTTTGGCTATGTATCACATCTTTCAGTTTTTCAGCATCTTGCAGAATGAAAGCAGTAGGGCTGCAACTAACGATTATTTTGATAACCCATTAGTTGGTCGATTATTTTTTCGATTAATCAGATAAAAAGTCTTTCTTTTTTATTGACAAAATACACTATTCCACATGCTGCCCAATGCTGTCCTTCAAACAGATGTGCCAACTGAATGCTATAAACATACTGTATGGTGAACATATCTATATATGCTATACATTATGTGCAAAAGAGTTATAAAGCACAGTTTAAATTGAGAGTTTAAATAGACAAATGGACAAAGGAAAGTTTAAATCCCTACACTAAAAATGGAGATAATAAAGAAAAAACAAACTCAGTGTTAACAGATGAGGGGAATGTTCTGCATGCACACACACATTCACTCTGAATACATTAACCTGTTACTTTCATTTCTTTATTCTGTAAATGTAAGGAACGTCATAAATTTATATTCAATTACAGGCTGTTATTCCTTTACAGTTACTATCATAAAATGCTTGAATTACATGTTGACTTTTAAACCTAAATTTAACATCCAATAACAGATTTTTTTATTATTTTTTTAAAAAATGAATATTTTTGTGCTGCACATTAATTTTCTCCCTCTCTACTGTGCTCAGTCTGTTTGAAGCGCCGCCTGACAGGATGAGCCATGTTACGCTAATGCATTAGCTTGATGTTTAAAATAAAGCATTGGCATGTTTTGAGCAGCTTGGATCATGCACCTTTCCCAAAGCAGCTCACTCTGTTTCTTCCACTAATAGATTAATGTAGATTAATTTTGTCCATGGAAATGCATTATTCAGTGGTATAATTTGATGTGACTGGCAGAAGTTTTCCATGCACGGTGGGCAGACGCAACTAATAAATAATGACATTCATTGTCAATGATTTTTATTATCGATTATTATTGATTTTATCAATTAGTTCTTGCAGCCCTAGAAAGCAGCATGTCAAACTTTTTGATTGTATACAAAATTTTTCTAAGTACACTAAATGAACAGGATAGATTGTATGTTATTTATCTGTCATTTTATTCCAAGCTCTAGTTAATACTTCTTTACTGTATATCTTAATGCTACTCACTGCTCAATCAGAATTCACTGCACACCCATCCCAATCTCTGCTGCGTGACTCCTGTTTGACCTCTAGAAATCCTCTTGGCTTTACTCTGGACTCCAGCAGCTGCTGCCATTGGATTCATGTCACTGTTTCTGTGTGCTGTTACAGCACAGCCTCTGCTCCACCCCCTCACTACCCACAATCCATTACAGTCCATTATCAGACAGTGTTTGTCCCAGAACGGCCACTGCCAGCGCCGATATGAGCCTCTTCATCTCTGCACTCAAGAGACACTGCCTGAGTCACTCTGGGAAGGGAGTGGTATAAGCCATGAATATAACTATATCATTTAAATGTAAATTAATTTTAGGGCTGGGTAGTGCATGCAAGTTGTTTTCTAAAAGCAGTTTGTGTGTGTGTGTGTGTGTGTGTGTGTGTGTGTGTGTGTGTGTGTGTGTGTGTGTGTGTAGATTCATATGAAAAGCACAGTGTGCTTAACGGCCACTAATTACATTTAGACTAATGTGTTTGTGATTTATGTAGTTACAACCCCCCCCAAGCTGAAATTAGCTAATGATATATGCCTTCATAAAAACATAAACATGCTTCTCTACACACACGTTTGGTTTTGTGAATTGTGGGGACATCCCATAGGTGTAATGGTTTTTATACTGTACAAAACACATTTTCTATCGCCCTACACCAACCCTACACCTAACCCTACCCCTTACAGGAAACTTTGTGCATTTTTACTTTCTCAAAAAAACTCACTCTGTATGATTTATAAGCCTTTTGAAATATGGGGAAATGGGAAAATAATAAATAATAAAAAATCATATATCTGATATATGTCATACCCATATCATTATACAAATTTGTGTCCTCATGTCACAAAAACGCGTGCACACACACACACACACACAGACACACACACACACGTTTGTTTTGATACCTTAGTGAGGACATTGCACAGACTTCCATTGATTTTCTATCAGGTTAATGATATTTTCTATCCCCTAACCCGACCCCTATCCCAAAACCTACCCATTACAGAAACATGTGCAGAACACTAGATCTACATCAAAACATCTTTTGGCTGATTTATAAGCCTTTTTAACCACTAGTGGGTTGTCATGATCTTTCACTATATAAGGGAGGACATTTTGTCCTCACAAGTATAGTTAAACCAGTACACACACACACACACACACACACACGTGTGTTTTTGTGAAAAGTGGGGACATTCCATAGGTGTAATGGTTTTTATACTGTACAAACTGTATGTGCTATTGCCCTACACCAACCCTACACCTAACCCTAACCCTCACAGGAAACTTTGTGCATTTTCACTTTCTTAAAAAAACTCATTCTGTATGATTTACAAGCGTTTTGAAAAATGGGGACATGGGGCAATGTCCTCATAAGTCACCTTCTCCTTGTAATACCTATGTCATACCCATGTCATTATACAAATTTATGTCCTCATTTGTCACAAAAACGTGCGCGCACACACACACACACACACACACACTTACTTATGTATCCCAATGGGGGCATTCCATAGATTTCTACTGTTCTTATAAGCAGCTGGTTATCAATTCTATAGACTAACCCACACCCTAACCTCAGCGCTAACAGAAAACATAAAAATGCGATCTACAGTGTCGTTAAATAGGTACACACAACATAATTCCTTCAGGAACTATTTCTAAATGATCAGAAATAGCAAAATTTGTGACTGTTAGGGCCTGTTCACAACAAAGATTTACAACGATAACTATAACTACACATTTGTAATAGTATCGTTGGAATCACTTTCCGAGCAATTTTTTCTCGAACTGATGAATAATAAAAACACTGACAGCCAATCAGAATCTACTGACTTTGAAGAGCTTGAGCATTTATGACAGAACTACAGCTTATAATTAACAGTGTTATCGTCCATTGATATGGATGCTTATATAGTTATCATTATAGTTATTGTCTGTAGGTGTGGACAATAATATTATTAGCATTATAGATATTATGCATTGGTTTGAACCTAGTTATTGTTATAGTTATCATTACAGTCATCGTGTGTTGGTGCGGATGCAAATATAGCTAGTTATCATTATAGATATCATCCATTGGTGTGGATGGTAATATAGCTATCATTATAGTTATTGTTATAGTTATTGACTGTTGGTGTGGACGCTAGTAAAGCTATCATTACAGTTATCATTATAGTTATCGTTATAGTTAACATCTGTTGGTGTGAAATTAACACTAATATAGTTATTGCAATAGTTATTACAGTTATCATGAGTTGGTGTGGACACTAATGTAGTTATCATTTTAAATATCATCCAATGGTGCTATAGTTGTATCTTCATCAGGCCAAAGAGGACGCATACAGGAAGGGGGACAGAGTCTTGTACAATCAGGCCAGGAACACATTGAATAAGGAGATTAGAGCGGCTAAGAGGAGCTACGCTAAAAAGTTGGAAGATCAATTCACTTCCAATGACCCAGCTTCAGTGTGGAAAGGTCTGAAAGCCATCACCAACTACAACACACCATCCCCCAGCACTGAGGCCAATCAACAACTTGCTGAAGACCTGAATGAGTTTTACTGTAGATTTGATGGTTCTCCACTCAACCATTAACACCTCCAGCAACCCCCCTCTCCCCCACTCCTGCACTTCAGTTCAGTGAAGATGATGTGCTCCAGTTCTTCAGAAAGAACAAGAGAAGAAAGGCACCAGGCCCAGATGGTGTTACACCAGCCTGTCTGAAAACCTGTGCTGACCAGCTGGCCCTCATCTTCTCACAGATCTTCAACAAATCACTGGAGCTGTGCGAAGTCCCTACCTGCTTCAAACACTGCACCATCATCCCCATCCCAAAGAAAGCCAAGATAACAGGACTCAATGACTACAGTCCTGTTGCTTTAACGTCTTTAGTCATGAAGTCTTTTGAGAGGTTGGTGTTGGCTTATATGAAGGACATCACTGGACCCTTACTTGAGCCCCTGCAGTTTGCTTACCGAGCAAACAGGTCCGTGGATGATGCAGTCAACATGGGACTGAACTTCATCCTGCAACATCTGGACAGACAAGGGCCTTATGTGAGGATCCTGTTCGTGGACTTTAGCTCCGCTTTCAATACCATCATCCCAACACTCCTACAGACCATTCCTCCTGTAAGGTGATTACAGTGAGCACAGGATCACCACAAGGGTGTGTACTGAGCCCTTTACTGTTCACGTTGCTAACTTATGACTGTTCTGCGAGTTTCAGTAATAATCATATCATAAAGTTTGCGGACGATACCACAGTTGTTGGCCTCATCACTAACGATGAGTCTGCATATAGACGGGAGGTGGCGCAATTGACAGAGTGGTGTAAAATACACAATCTTTCCCTTAACACCGATAAAACCAAGGAGATGGTTGTCGATTTCAGGAAGACTGGTCATCGGCACCATCTCCCACTGACCATCAATGGCCATGAGGTAGAGATGGTACACAGTGTCAAGTTCCTGGGGGTCCATCTGACGGATGAGTTGACCTCCAGAGACAACACCAAAGCTATCATCAAGAGGGCCCAACAGCGACTTCACTCTCTCTGCAGACTGAAGAAGGTGGATCTTCCTATCCCAGCCATGATTATCTTTACAGAGGCACTATTGAAAGCATGCTCACTTACTGTATCTCTTCCTGGTTTGGTAATAGCACAGCAGAGGAGAGACATAAACTGAACAGGATAGTAAGGACTGCTGAAAAAATTATTGGTGTCTCGTTGCCATGTTTGCAGGACATCTACACTGAACGCTGCATGCGCAAAGCAAATGGCATTATAAAGGACTCTGCTCATTTCTTTCATGGCATGTTCACACTCCTGCAGTCTGGTAAAAGATACAGAAGTATCAGATCACGGACTTCTAGGCTGTTAAACAGCTTTTTCCCCACAGCTATCAGACTGCTTAATTTGAGAATGTGAACTGCACTTAAAAGACTGTAGTTTTTAAATTTTATTTTAGTGAATTTTAGTTTATTTATTAGTATTCTTATTTATTAGCTTATTTATTTTTATGCACTGAATTACTGAGGTGTGGACACGTGAAACGTAATTTTGTTTTTATGTGAAGCATAAAAATGACAAATAAAGGAATCTGAATCTGAACCAAACTAACCCAGCTCTCTGTCCCTAGCTCTATCTGTCAGTGGATCACCAGCTTTCTGACAGACAGGCAACAGCTAGTGAGAATTGGTAAATTAACATTCAACTCCTGCACCATCAGCACTGGCGCCCCTCAGGGCTGTGTTCTCTCCCCACTGCTCTTCTCCCTGTACACCAACGACTGCACCTCTAAAGACCGCTCTGTCGAGCTCCTGAAGTTTGCGGACGACACTACAGTCATTGGCCTCATCCAGGATGGCAACGAGTCTGCTTACAGACAGGAGGTTAAAGAGCTGGCTATCTGGTGCAGTCTTAACAACCTGGAGCTTAACACGCTCAAAACGGTGGACTTCAGGAGAAAGCCCCCTGCACTCCCCCCACTCACCATCATGAACAGCACTGTGGCTGCAGTGGAGACATTCAGGTTCCTGGGCACCATCATCTTTCAGGACCTGAAGTGGGACACTCACATAGACTCCATTGCTAAAAAGGCCCAACAAAGGTTGTACTTCCTTCGTCAGCTGAGGAAATTCAACCCGCCAGAGGAGTTGCTCACACAGTTCTACTCAGCCGTCATTGAGTCTGTCCTGTGTACTTCAATAACCGTCTGGTTTGGCTCAGCTACAAAATCAGAAATCAGAAGACTACAGAGTACAGTTCGGTCTGCTGAAAGGATTATTGGTACTCCCCTGCCCACCCTCCAAGAACTGTATACATCCAGAGTGAGAAAAAGGGCTCAGAAAATCACTCTGGATCCCTCACATCCATGCCATCTCCTTTTTGAACTTTTGCCATCTGGTCGGCACTACAGAGCACCGAATACCAGGACAGTCAGGCACAAGAACAGCTTCTTTCCCCAGGCAATCTACCTCATGAACAGTTAAATGTTCTCCCACTGTGCAATAAAAATATGTCCAATAACCTCATATTTATTTATCACCCTACATTCTAGTATATCTATAGCAGACCTGTACATACAATTTATTATTATTCAATTTTTTTCTTATATGTGTATATTATTCACATCTTATTTTTATTATCTGTGTGCTGTTGTTGTTGTTGTTGCTGTTATTGTTGTTGTTTCTGGGTACTGGAAGCTGTGACACTAAAACAACTTCCTTGTATGTGCAAACATACTTGGCAATAAAGCTCTTTCTGATTCTGATTCTGATTCTATAGTTGTCGTTATCATTGTAGTTATCATTATAGTTATCATCATGGTTATTCACTGGTGTCAATGCTAATATAGTTATTGTTATAGTTCAATCATGACAACTCTAGGAACATTTTAGCGTGGTGATGGATATGACAATGTTAATGTATTTGGTCTTGGGAGAATAGATCTGCTACTCTGCTACTGCTTTTGGTTATTGCTGTAGTTGTAGATTATTGCTGCTGCTGCTGCAAGCAAGTACAGGAACTTGCTACTGCCAATGCACATGGCGATACGGTGCCGTGAGTATTTATAGGTTTTCGGTGCCGTGAGACATACTGCTGCTGCACAAATAAGATATAAAATAACCCCCCAACAAAGCTGGAAGAAGAAACAAAACAATTAAATATGTATGCTGCTGCTATACAATAATATGTTTAAAATCATCCCTATAAGGCAGAAGGAATATAAAAGATAAAACCCCCCAGAACAAGCAGATCTATTGCCAAGACATATGTACTGCTGCTGCTCCAGAGAGCCGTGAGACCGTGTGTTTGCTATCTATGTGAGCCTGGGCCGGCTTTGCCGAATGGCTTAATGATAGTGAACTATTGCTGTGTGTACCTGATCGGTTGACCAGATAGCTTAAACTAGTGACCTGAGTTAAATGTGTTTCTGGGCTAATGGAGCCCAGGTAAATTAACTAGTGGCTTAACAATGTGAACCCGGGTGCTGTACCATTAGGTTTATTTAACTGATGACCTAAATAACTATGTGTGTCTGAGCCAATAGCTCAAACTTACCTAGGTAAAAACGGGCACCATGTTTGTCAATAACAAACAGGAATCACACTGTAGGCAGATAGATGAAGTAACCCCCAGCAACCACCTGACTCAGGCTCCGGTGGCCTGAGCAAATAGTTTTAAAGTTGTCATTCAAGAGTTGTAATTTTTTTTTTTTTCCCCATTAACGTTCATCAACGTTACTGCAATGGAAATACTTACCTTTAACTTATTAATAAGCTAATAAAATATTTGGCGAAAGAATAAATCACTATGCACCCTGTAGTTGTGGTGTCATATGCCCAGGACTAATTCTGCCTCAGAAGCAGCTGCTCATTTATTGAATAATTTAAAATATTTATATTGCATATTAGAACAATAATGTGTGCATTGTATGAACACATCATTGCTAAATACATAGCTCCTTCCAAGATGGCTTTGAGCAAGACACTACAGTGACTTTATTTAAATGCAGCTGTCTACTTTTATATTAATTGTGTCCAAATTAAAATTCGCAACATAGAAATACTGTGCATGCTGCTGCTGAGAAAAATCTCGATGACTGAATGCCTTTGCAAGCTGCTGCTACTGCACAAGAGACTGAACTGCTGAGAGCTCCATTAATTAGGCATATAAGTAGCTAGGTGAATGCCCATTTTACTCTAACTTTGTGTCTATGCCAGACGCGAGCGGCACAATATGACCAAATCATTAGACCCGTAACGATAGGTAAAGTGGTCCGCAATGTATGCAGTGCGATACTGCCAACGCAACAAAACTTCTGCTACTGCTGCTATTGATAATATTCACTAACATTTCAAACTGAGTTGAAGTACATGCTGTTGCTGTTAATGATATTCACAATGTTGTAGTAGGAATTTACTGTGCGAGCTGTTGTAATATTTAATCAGAATTTGCGAAGTATAATCTGCTGCTGCACGAAACCTGCTGTAAGCCCTGTTGAATAAGCAAAGTAATAAATGGCTAATGCCTATCGCATTCTGCTGCCGCTGCTACATTAGCAACAATAATACTATGACTTGCTATTCATGCTGCTGCTAATATTATTTCTAACCTTGTATCTGAATTTGCTATGCATGCTATAAAATTTGCTAACATTGCGATCTGAATAACTATGCATACTGCTGCACAAAAGTACTTAGAATTGCTATTGCCCCTTTATTAAATAACCAAACACAACCAATTAATGCCTATTTCGCTTTAAAGAGTTCTATAATCCATGTTGAACTGAATAGCAAAGTAATAAAATGCCTATTTCACCTAAAAAGTTCACTACCATCCAAGCGTTATCTTATCACTGAAATTTCATGCAACTAAATGTATTTTGTTGCCGCTGCTATATTAGCAACAATAACTGGATTGCCATGCAGACTACTGCTAATATTTCTAACATAGCGTCAGAATTTTGCCATGCGTGCTGCTGCTATTAAAATTCACTAAACTAGCGATCTGAATAGCTATGCATTCTGCACCTATAGCTGCACAAAAGTACTTAGAATTACTATAAGCGTCTTTACTAACAAGCAAGCGCAATCAAATAATGCCTATTTTGCTTTGAAGAGTTCACAAAATCTACTGTAAGCCCTATTAAATAAGCAAAGAAATAAAATGCCTATTTCACTTTAAAGAGTTACTTATCCCATGCCTTATCACTGAAATTTCAAGCAACTAAAGTACTTTCTGCTGCCGCTGCTATATTAGCAACAATAATTTGACTTCCTGCTGCTAATATTATTTCTAACATTACATATGAATTGCTATGCATACTGCTGCTATTAAACTAGCTATATGCGACCTGAATAACTATGCACACTGCTGCTACAGCTGCACAAAGGTACTTAGAATTGCTATAAGCCCCTTTTTAATAAACGAAATCCAAATGATGCCTATTCGCTTGAAGAGTTCACAACCATCCATTTTAAGTCACTGAAACTTGGGCATTTGTAAGTTGCAAAATTAATAAATAAAAATGTAAATGTAAACAACAGTCTACCTACTGTTGCCACAACTAAATGCATAATTTGATTTGCTATGCATACTGCTATTAATAATTTGCTAATAACGCAATCTGAAATTCTAGGATACTGCTGCGACACTCCATGAAAGTACTAGAATTGCTGTATCTCGTCCATGCATTATCGCTGAAATTTCATGCAACTAAAGTACTTTCTGCTGCCCCTGCTATATTAGCAATAATAATAGGTCACCATGCAGACTGCTGCTAATATTATTTCTAACATTGCATCTGAATTTGCTATGCCATTCTGCTGCTATTAAATTTGCTAAAAATTGCGATCTGAATAGTTATGCATACTGCTGCTACAGCTGCACGAAAGTACTTAGAATTACTAGCATCTTTATTAAACAATGAAATGCAAACAAAAAATGCCTATTTCGCTTTGAAGAGTTCTCAAAACCTCTGTACAGCCTGGCAAATAAACTAAGTAATAAAAGCCTATTTCAATTTAAAAGAGTTACTTACCCCATGTGTTATCACTGAAATTTCATGCAAGTTGCAACCAGATACTTCCTGCTGCAGCTGCTATAAACAACTAATGATTTTACTTGATTTGCTATGCATGCTGCTATTAACAGTTCGCTAATAACGCAATCTGAATCCTATGATACTGCTGCTACACTCCATGAAAGTGCTATAATTGCTGTAAGCCCGACTGAATACACAAATAGTAAATTCCAGTTTAAGAGTGTCCTACTATTAGCTACATTGTACATGGGCTACTGATTGGAAATGATTTATTATTAGTAGTATCTTTATATTTTAAACAAATTCATGATTAATTATCTTTAAACTATCACTAAACATGACTTTCATAATAAACTCTTGACTATCTCTGAACCAAGGTAACAGGTGAAATAGAGATGTGGCCCCTTTAAGAATGAGTGCTCCTTCTTCTGAATTAAGTGCATTGCAATGCAGCAGGAGTACACGTATGAGCAGGTATATTATTTTCTGTTGCTCATTAAAATAGGTAAGGCTGTTGACAGTATGACGTCTATGAAAGACAGTTATACGAGTTCACCTTGACTTAAAACTGTGAACAACTGTGAAACGCCAACTGCAAACCGACCCCTGAGGTGTGCATCTGAAAGAGATCCGTTCGTGGTTAATGTAGAAATGAATGACCACAGAAGATAATAAAAGCATTGGAGATTTCGGGCAAATAATTCAACAGTTCAATTTACTGTTCTAAAATTCGCGACGCTTTACGTTGTATTCTCACATACATGAACTAGGAAAACTGCTGCTACTGCTGTCTGCTGTTATATGAACGAGACATGCTTAGTAATTAATCCTTAATTAATCCTTAATTAAACCTGCGCATACTTTTATAATGTACATCTGATGAACGCAGTAATGCACTTAAATCAGAATGAAAACCGTTTACTTATCTAGCTGATGAGTTTCTGAGAACTCTGAAAGCATGCTGCAGGAATCTCAAGTGAATGCTAGCCAGCCTTATAAATGCAAGGCAGTAAGCTCATTGGCTGCATATGCAGCATGACCCAATCAGCTTGTGCCAAGTCGTTTAACTCTGAATATTATCAGTTACGTTAACACCCCGTCAGCCTGCGCCATCTAGATTTTCATGACTGAACTATATATATTTATCCTACCTGGTATCCCAGGTATCCGACCTGATCTCATGACGAAAACATACCTGTGGGAACTTGACTTTACGTAAAGCATGAAATGAACACGAATGAACATAAGAGCGTATTTTATTTCACACCATTTCTCAAGTTTAACGTTAAGTCCACCAAAGTTAATCTACTCTCCTGTCTGATTTGTGGTTAAGGCTAGAGGGATAAAGCTGCGGCTACTGGGTATGCGCACATCAATATAGCATCATTTTTGTCACACTGTACAATAATAAATACTGTTTTTGCACTATTGTTTAGGGTTACGGTAGGTGTAGATGTTAATAAACACAATAGAAACGATTAATCGCAACTTAATTGCACATTTTTATCTGTTCTAAATGTACCTTAATTTAATACTTTTCAAGTTTTTAATACTCTAATCAACATGGGCATGAACAATTAATGGATGCTTTATGCAAATGTATGTTTATTATTAGTGAAACCATAGTCAACAGAGAGCATGAAGAACATGTTTCAAATGTCATAGATGTTTTTCAAAGAACTTGTTCATGTCTATTAGACACCTGAAAAAAGAACATAGAAACATCAGGTCCCCATTACTTCTCTTTATTTACACTGAGCAATTTACTTACACAAGCCTGTTTATATTTTCGCAGGACCGAGCAGCTGACTTCTTCTGAACATGCAAAATGTCCATTTATTATTTATTATTACATTTGTTTGCCTCTCTGTGCCCACATACTGGTATTTTGATGCAGCTAAATTCTCAATAAAACTGTTTTCATTGATATATTTGACTGTTTCTGTTGTCAGACAACGGAGTGAATATGAAAGTGACTGAAACGTGACCCATTAAGACTACATAGCTCTCCCTTCCAAGATGTTAATCTGCACAAAAATCCTGATAATCGAGCCGTTGTCTGATAAAATCAAATAGGCTACACATAAGATAAAGACAATAGCTGTGCTGTGATTTCGGCAATACTTGCATGTAAAATTAGAGAAGCAACATAATATCTTGTTTAACTGAAAGCGCTGCTCCTCTCCGCCACTCGCTGAACAATGCAGACGCACAGAGAGAGGTGTATGCAGCAGTAAAGAGAGACCTTGCGCTCGTGCGGCAGTACCGGCGAGTCTCAGAAACTAAATAAGGTTTGGGCAAACACTAAAGAGGTGCTTTTTTGAAAAAACAAAACAAAAAGGGGGGTCTGAAAAGTCGCTAAGTTGGCAACACTGTGCATCTCCATTTCTCCAACTATGGGTTAGGCCATGGGTCAAACAGAAAATGCACGCTGCGTTAATCGCACGTTAATAAAATTAGTGCAGTTAAAATCAATTTGCGTTAACGCATTATTAATGCATTAATTTTGACAGCCCTAGTAGAAAATTTTATTTAATGTTTGTTTCCGGCGTAGCTGTTGGACAAGATGGCCGATTCGGCATTATGATTGGTCAGATCGCCTGCCAATCAAGCTCTTTGCGAACGGTCAACTGATTTAGGATGCCAATCCTTGGGTACGAAGCCCTTCAAAAACATGACTCATGATGAAAGAACTGAAAGATGAGAGATCAAAAAACAAGCTAAAACGGCATGCTTGCAATTGCGTTTTTTTGTCACATTCGCTTTTGTTCATACTTACTGGGTAGGTTTAGGTGTAGTGCAGATGCTATGTTATTTTAAAACGTCACAAGAATTATAGTGCCGCTCAACAGACATTTCACATCGAATATGTCACGAAACTTACTTGGCGGTGTAACATGTTACTGTCTCACAAGGCACACAACGAAGGAGTAACTTCAAGAACAGTCTTTTATAATCCACAGAGAGAACACAAGGAATCTAGGAGCAGGGTAGCACAACACACTGACACAAATAATAGGACAGAACAGAAATGGGGAGAATTTACACAAAAGCAAGAGAGAGATTAATGAAATAACTGAATGAACACAGGTGAACAGAATAACTAATCAGGGCAACTCAGGAAAACTAGGTCGAAAGAACAAAAGACGAGATCAGGAACAGGGAAAAACACAATTAAAAGTCCATGACCATTACAGGAGGTAAGTATTTTGCATCTTGCGAAAAAGTTCCCAGAGGTACGTTTTCATCATGAGACCAGGTTGCAGTTATTCATTGGTGTGGACACTAATATAGTTATTGTTATAGTTATCAATTGTTATCTAGTTATTATAGTTATTGTTCTTGGTGTGAACAGGACTTTACTCCTAAAACATACACAAAGAGCATGTAATGCACTCACAGAGAAAGATTCTGTATTATCACTACTGCTGACCAAAGTCAACTAAACATCCCACAAATGTCCTGTTGTGAAAAAACACACACACACACACACACACACACACAGAGCATTAGAGTGAACTGCTCATAATAGCACTTCCCAGAGGACAGCGAGGCCACGACACACACATAAACAAACACACTCATCACTAACATAACGCTTCCTCAGAAGAAAGAACGGAATGAAAGGAAAATCTGCGAGCAGTATAATGTCTGTCTTTGGCTGCCCTCAGTTATTGCCCATTGTCTTGTTGTCTTTCCTGAAATTAAACCAGTGTTTGTGCTTCAGTGATGCACAGAAAGGGCCATCTGTCACCCTCAACCAGGGATCGTATTTCAATATAACATCTGATAAAAAAATCAGACCAATATCACTTTTGAGCACATGACAGGACAGAAATGAAGACAAAAATGTGAAAATACAAAAGGAAAAGGACAAAAAAAGACATCAAATGGGGAACAGAGACAGAGTTTGCAACAGATCAGGAGGAAAGAAACAGAAGAAAGGGTGTAACTCTCCATCCAAAGAGTGTCAGAGAAGCAGAAGGTGGCAGAGTGGAAGGATAGAGAGAAGATTGTCGGAGTGATCTTCAGCTAAAGGTCAGCCTGGTGTCACGCTGCTAATAGGATTAATTACTGCATTTGCACCCCACCAACCCTCCGTCCCCCTGTCATCACTCTCAGCCCTGCTCTGTGACAAACAGCTGCTCTCGGCTCTGTTCTGCACCACGTTTACATTTTAATGCCACATTTCTGAGAGCCTGCAGCTTGAAAAGGTGTGGGGAATAATCCAAATAATCTCCGCGGATGCATACAGCTCGTCACTCCAGTGGAGTAATACAGATGGACACACACTCTCTGAGCTGAGCCCGGTCTGTATGTGTGTACAGGACACACACACACACACACACAGAGATGGCAGGACATGAAAGGGGATACACACATATACACACACACACACACACACACACACACACACACACACACACAGAAAGGACTTACCCCTGGCAGGATTTTCTGTTCATGAAGAGCACTTTGTGCTTTAACGGCTGACTCCCGTGCACAATACGTCAGAAAGGCACATCCTAAGACAGAAAGACACACTGTTAGTATTCATTGACATTGACAGTTCATGTGTGTAGAGATTTTATTTATATATTTATATAAATAGACATAATTTTCATTCAGGCAAAATTATTGTCATCATCAATCATATCAAAATATTATTATTAATTATATTAATTCATTATAAGCAATGACCTACATTTTAGATTGAAATTCAATTTCAAGTAGTTTTTTTTCTGTACTTCTTATAAAACATGTGCAGCATGATTACATATTATGAATGACAGAAATGTAATTTCACACTCATTACATTTTCCCAGTGAAGCTTCTGGGATAGCGCAGCCTGAACTCTCTCTCTCTCTCTCTCTTATACACACACACACACACACACACACACAAAGCTACAAAGAAATCAGGCGGCAGCTTATGCCTTCATTTCTGTGTCTGGAAACTCTACATGTAAAAGCAAATGCAAACCACAAAGAAATGCAACAAATGCGTCTATAGAACAGTGTGTGTGTTTGGGCCAGTGTGATTTTAATATCTTTGATATACTAACATTGTGTTTGTTAATATTTTGAACTAGATTTTATTTATTATATTCTGTTTTCTGTTTTCTGTTTTCATTTTCAGTTGAGTTAACGTTTAACTTTGAGTAACTTTGTTGTGTTTTATCATTTTTTATATATGCATATTTAGTTTTTAATTGTAAGTTTTTAGTTTTAGTTATTTTAATACTTCAACTTAAACTAAACAAAAAACAAAAACATTATTTCAGCGATAATATATATATATATATATATATATATATATATATATATATATATATATACTGTTCAAGTAATGCAACTGTTTTATTTTTAGTTAAAGATAATAAAACTCAATCATGTTGCTCCAAACACATATGACTTTACATTTTGTTTTAAATAGCCCAGCTACTCTTTTCCCTTTAATGAAAGTGAAGGGGTACACAGATGTTTAAGCTCCAAAATGATCAAACAAGAAACATAGCACCATATAGTCCATATTAGTGACTTGTGTACTATATTAATTCATGAACCCTGTATGAGTTTCTTTTTTCTGTGGAACATAAAAGATTATATTTTGTGTAATGTCTCTCTCTCTCTCTCTCTCTCTCAAAAAACAAAAACACAGGTAACAGTAACACAGGTTTGGAACGACACAAGGGCAAGCAAATCGTGCCAGAAAATTCATTTTTGAATAATGCCTTTAAGTCATTATTTACTAGTAATTCCTTCAAAACTGGCCAAAAGTCATATGGACAGTCAACAGTATTGAAACTGAATACTGTTTGCAGGGGTGTCCAGTCCCGCTCCTGGAGGCTCAACATGCTGCAGAGTTAAGCTCCAACCAGCTCTCGAGTGAGTCTGAAGACCATGATTAGCTGGTTTAGGTGTGTTTGACTGGGGTTGGAGCTAAACTCTGCGGTACACTGGCCCTCCAGGAACAGGTTTGGACACCCTGCCATTGGGTTTTTTATGTTTTTTTTTTTTTTTTAACGACCAAATGTCATTGACAGCAAACTCATCTAATGCCAGCACACATGATTTGAAAGCTGCCGCAAAGATTTTCAGTGAGTAACTACTTACTCATCATATGACTTCAGAGGACTATAGTGCATGAGTCATGATGATGACCACTTCCTAGAGCTTGACTGGCCTTAATCGGAAAAGATGTGGACTGCGTATTTTCTTCAAAATACGCAGTTTTCTTCAAAGATTCACCTTTTAGTTCCACAAAGGAAATAAACTCATATGAATTTGAGAGTGAGTAGCTGCAGCATACAATGCATGGGCAAACTATTTCCTTAAGGTCTTTCTTCTTCTATCACATCAGCAACCTTAAACCACTAAGAAATCCACACGATTAAATCCCGGTCAAGCCCCCGAACAGGGTTCATTCAGCCCTGGGTGACACGAGTGTAAGCAAACGCCCAAAACAGAGTTACACCACAGAGTGGAAACCTAATACTCAAACACAGGGCACAGAAAGCAAGAGAAGTTCATGAAGACGACAACAGAGAAGACGGTGAGAGAGCTTTCCTGGTATATACAGCATACTGTCCCTTCTTATAGTAACACAGAACTCATGCTGTGCACCGTCACGCTTGTGCTGCTGCTACTGTCCTCTACATCACACCTGCCCAGCCCATGCCAAAAACATCACTCATATACACACATATACTAAATGCACTAAAATTATACAGCACTACATATACTAAAAGAAAATGCATTGCATGATGCCCCTGTATGTGGGTGATAAACACTTCAGAGGCTAGAATAAATCACATTCAGAGTGTAGCATGAGCATGCATATGAACACCACTGTAAAGAAAGGGTTACATCACACTGTTTATTCAAATGCACTCTACACATGCGAGTCGTGACTGAGAAACGCTCAGCCCCGTCCCCTCCTGAAGCGTGAACTCATGCGTCTCCTTACCTTTGTGTGCGCCTGTGTACTTGTCCTTGATCACAGTCAGCTCGTAGATCTTACCGAACTGCTCAAAGATGGGCTTAAGGTCCTTTTCGTCCAGATTACGTGGGATCTGCCCGATGAAGAGTTTGATGGCGTTGGGCTCCTTCATTGGGTCGATGTTTGGAGAAAGTCAGAGGCGAGATGAACGTGCGGGAGAGAGAGGATGGAGGTGTGGACGGTGCCTGCGGAGGCGGGGTGTGATCAAAACAATGAATGAACGGATGAATGGATCTTCAATTGATGGATCATTTCTGAGACATTTATGTGATATAAAACCTTATTGTGAAGTGTTATTCTATGTTAATATTAATGCATTAGTTATCATGAACTGACAATAAACAATACTGGTAACATTTTATTTTAAGGTGTCCTTTTACATGTACTTACTATTATAATAATAAAAAATGATGTATAATTATATGCATGTAACCCTAATCCTAACCCTAAACATATAGTAAGTACATGCAGTTAAATGTATAATTACACTATAACAAGGATAGCTTAAAATAAAGTGTAACCACAATACTTTTTTATTTATGTACCATCCTGGTTATTACTAATTTATAAAAGACACTGTTTGTTTTTATTGTTAATATGAATATGTAAAAATTAAGATTAACCAAAATTAATAAATGCTGGGTATTGTTCATTCTTAGTTCATGTTTATTATTGTAACCAGTAAACATAGGCTATTGTAAAGAGTTACCAATACTGGTACAGTAAAAAGTAAGTAAATATAGGCTACTGTATCCCAAAAATCCGATTTTTTAAAATGATCTCATTGGTGTGACCTATGTGGATTCATATATCTGACTTAAATAAAACCAATTAGGTGACAAACCAGTGCATCTTTCATTACTTTACTATGGTTCTTCCTGTATTAAAACAGAAGCATACAAACTGGACGTCAACTGACTATTTCATAAATAATTAAATGAACAAAAAAAGCACAAATTATGCATTCCAGCTCTGAATTCTGAACAATAACGAGAAACAATAAAACAAAAGCTCTTGCGTTTGCCAGCAATTATACAAATCATAAATAGCCACTAAAACAATATGGCATCTGTGCACGCTCAACAGAACAAAGACGGCTATGATTTCCAGCATGATGGCAGACCTTTAATAACGCAGATCAATATAAATAAACACGCGCATATGAACGAGCGCATCCTTTGTTTCTGCGGCGGGGCTTTGAAGCTCTTTGTCCGTCTCCGTTAACGGATAACGGTCCACGTTCACACGACAGAAACACACACTGATAAAGACCGAAAACTGCTCACCTACAGGGATGTCTTTATAATCACAGTCTTCGGATGATCCTTCCACTCACTGTCAACCGAGCTCGTAAAATCACAGTTTCTGCCGGTATCTCTGGTATAATGTCCTGTTATTAATGTAAATTGTGTTGTAAGCTATAAAACAAAGCACTCGAAATCTTCTTTCACCACACATGTGTTATTGGTTGTATCTCACTCAGCGCGGTTTACTATGTGTTTGCTCTTGTTTCCAATTAACCCTTCTCTAGATGTGACGTCACGCCGGTGTCTCCCTCTCACGAGCGCTCGTCAAGCTCGTGACGTAACGGGCAGGGAACGTCTGCAATTTATAACACAGACTCGCATTTCAGTCAGCATCATCAGGAAAGCTGAGTTATAAGTTATGCATGTTTTATCAGTGCAGTATACAGAGATAGAGTGTTGTTACAGATCCTCTTCCACTTACATCTACAGTAGCACACTTTGAATGACTTCAGGCTTTTATGGTTCATTGAAAATGCTGTAACATACTAATAGTATGCTATACTAGAAAAAAAAAACTTACTTTTCAGAGTTTTCCTTTCTGTTTTAATTCATTTTGAGGAAGCTCAAGCCCCTTAAAATGATAGTTCACCCAAAAATGAGAATGTGCTGTTAATTTACTCATTCTTAGGCCATCCAAGATGTATGTGACCTTCTTCTTCAGCAGAACAGTAAAGAAGATTTTTGGCTGAAACTGTGGTCTTTTGTGATTCATAAAATGCAAGTCAATGGCTACCATCACTTTGAGAGTAAAAAAAAACAAACAAAAAACAAAAATCATATACAGGCAAGAAAACATTAATACACATGGCTCCTGATGATATATTGAGTCTTATGAAGCAAAATGTTCAGTTTGTGCAAGAAACTGAACATCATTCACAACCTGTAATCCAAAACCTCAGGCAAACAATCCGGAGTGATGTCGGGTTCCTGAATGAATTATTCTTTCGAACCGGTTCTTTTTAGTGAATTAGATGCACGAGTTCACCAAATCGGACTGAACGTTTGAAACAGATCACTGCTCGAGCAGCAGATCTACAAGTTACTCAAACAAAACTCACTTTCAGATGCCTGGCGGTCACTCTGAATCGAAATGAGCTGAAATAGCAGCGGATCTTATCCTGTGATGAATGAACTGATTCAGTGCTCCAGTTCCTCTGAACTGAGGAAACAACTCGGACCGAAGAGCGATGAGCTGCTGATATGCGCATGTGTGAACTGAGCACTTTAATGAAGGGGCCAAATGAATGTTTTTTTTATGGTTTCTCATTGTTTATGTAAAACGTGAGCTGATGGAGACTAGTTTATTCACTTTATATGCTTTAGACATGTAAAACATCCACACTGGGTGTGTAACAATATAATTGGGTATATGTTATGTTATTTGCGTCATTACGTAAACAAACTGGTGAATCACTTATTTGAACCAGTTCACAGAAACGAACTGTCTGAATGAACCAGTTCATGGAAAATAACCATATTTCCCCGTTTGCCTGAGGCTCTGAATTAGGTAATAATGTTGTAAATAATATTCAGTCCAGACTAACTATTTTTACTAGGAGTACTGTTGCCCCTGACTGAAATTTTTTTAGAAGAACAAGAAAAAATTTAGGGGCAGATCTTAAATCAGCCTGCAATGTATTACTGACAAATGCTTTGAGAATAAATAGACTTAACTCACAGAAATTACAATGTGCAGTATTCTTTTAATTTCAGGATATGACATTACTTATTACAAGAACACATTCGTAGATGCAAACAAATTATGTGTCCAGTACAAAAAACAACTAAACAAATAAATTAAATGTAAACATGAGGTGGCACTAAGTTCTGCAGATGGTGGCGCCAGGAGCAGATTGGGTAGCGCTGGGGGGTGGTGTGGGAGTATTACAAATATAGATAATTTAATCATAAAATTACTATTGTTTTCCATTAATAAGTGCGGTTACTAATAATATTACATGTTCATTTATTGTTTATTTCATGTTATAGTTGAACAACGCGGTGGTCGCGCCAGTGCACTGGCAGAAAATATGGCCGCAGTCTGGAGCCCTGAGTTTCTTGCACAGACTGATTGTTTCACTTCATTAGACCTCAATATATGGTCAGGAGCCACGGGTATTATTAATTTTGCATTGCCTGTATATGCTCTTTGACTATCAACAGCAGGTGACCTGACATTTTATCCTACCCGTCAGATTGTCCTACCAGGGCTTACTGTGCATGGCACATTTTTCTCACACTGAACAACACATAATTACTGTATTTGCATAATTGTAAGGGTAGGTTTAGGGTTGGGGTAGTTGTAGGTGTTAATAAACCATAATCTGCATTTTTCGTTATCGAATTGTACTACCTACTGTTTTAATGGGAGGTAGCAAATTCTGACAGTGTAGCACAAATCCACAGAACACTGGTAGCCACAGACTTGAATTTTATTAATCAACAATGACCACAATTTCAGCTAAAGAGCTTTAGTGTTCTACTGAAGAAAAAAGTAAACTACACCTTGGATGGCTGAGGGTGAGTAAAAATAAACAGCAAATTCTCGTTTTGCATGAACTATCCCTTTAATCTCGCACACCTGTGATGGTGTAAAGTGTTAGTTTGTGTTTTGGATGAGATGGTGTTATTGGTTGACAGTCCCTGAAGCTCCTATTGTTCTCGCGCTGAGCTCTGACCTTGGTGCTGAAGTTACGCGCGCTGTACAACTGCTGTCATTTCTAGAACATCACGCGTCATTAACTAATGCATCCAGGCTGCGAGCTCATCATAACGCAATTTACTGTTAAAAGAGGATTTATAAAATAGATCGCTCCGGCTATCTAAATGGATGAAAAAGCCTTTGTAAAATAGATAAGCACGCAACTTTAAAATATAAATTATGTATTAGAACGTTATGCAATTTGACAGCCTAAGAAAGCCAATGAACCATATATATATATATATATATATATATATAATTGTTTATCCTGCTTATTATTAATAACAAATGTAACGATTAGTGTGTTACACTGTTGTTGTTGCAGCCGAAACGGTGGGTCATTTTAACCCTTGCGCTCTCACTCGGAGCCCCTTGACCCAAATGCGCCTGCTGGGATGTGACAGGTTTCAGAGTGATTTACTGTGAAAAGGTCACCATCTGCCTCCAGTGCCACCAGATCCAGACCCCTCCTCTTCTCTTCTGAGGTCACACAGTATATACGGGCATATGGCCCTCTGCATCATCTCAGGCAGGCCGGTGTTCTTGGGTAAAGATCTACCTTGATTACAGATGTTTGGAACACAGTTATCAATGCTCAAGTGAACCAGCAGAGCGCGCACTAGCACACTGTCCTCTGCTGGAGAGACTGCAGCATTGCAATCGAGTAGTATAGAGCTGACGATAGAAATCCACTTGAAAAGTTTTGTCTTGCGCTCAATAAGTGATAAGAACTTTCGATAATATCATTGATTTACATTATATCATTATATAGTGTTAGTTTAGCTAAACATTAAAGTTGTATTAATATTTTTCCACATACAGTGGTCACAAAAATTATTTGTGATTGTCACTGCATTTCAAATGTCATTTGCAAATAAATGATGCTAGAACTTTTTATCCCATCAGGAGTAACTTGACTTATTGTGCAATTATCGTTAACCTTTATGTAATAAAAAAAGGTTTTTATTAACATTTAGGCCTAGTTAATGATATGGAATCATCAGTCACAGCACTGAAACTTCTGCATAGATGACAAAACAGTAGTATGGTTTTAAATTTGTTTATTATGAATAATAATTGTTGTAAAATCTGCACACACTGTTTATTCCACAACAAAGCAACATATATGTATAGCAACAAGTTGATCTTGAATTTTTCAAAGACAGTAACTGATCCATATAAGAAAAAAAAATAAATTATATGTATTTTATCATAGATAAATAGCTATGTTTCCTGTTTTATATATAAAAACATCTTTTTATTCTTCTAAAGAGTATCTGCTACCTATCTAAAGGTATGTGATAATAAACATAATATACATAAACTCTCAGACATGACGCACAAGCAACACACACACACACACACACACACACACACACACACACTACTGACTGTATTTATATACTAAAATGTGAATTTTTTGCCTGGAGTCAAGTTACTGTGTAAAAAATCCACCCCATCTCTGTTATTACTCATTTATATATTCAATTGCTCATTGACATACTGCTCATTGCATAAGAGATTGTGATTGCCTAGTGGTTACAGACTATGGACTAGAAACAGAAAGCTCACATGTTCTAACACTAGAGAGTATTTTAACCTCAGTTTGATCCAGGGCAATGGTCTTGCATTGTACCTGACTTTGGCTGAAATCACTATACTGTTTGCATATTTAATACTAATGCAATGAAAAATCCACACAAATAATGCTGCCCTAAATGCATTCTGCCTGTGCATATATCCACAGCAACCCTTTAGGCCTTATATTACACAATGCGAAATGCACAACAAAACTGCTCTGTGGTTTACAATAATGTCTTAAAACCGTTAATGTTACTGTGGCTTTGATTCTGTAATGGCCATATTTTAAAGAAATAGTTCACCCAAAAATGAAAATTATCTGAAAATGTCTTCACCCTCAGACCATCCAAGATGTAGATGAGTTTTTTTGTCCATGGGAACAGATTTGGATAAATTTAGCAGTACATAACTTGTTCACCAATGGATGCTCTGCAGTGAATGGGTGCCATCAGAATGAGAGTCCAAACACCTGATAAAAACATCACAATAATCCACAAGTAATCCACACCACTCCAGTCCATCAGTTAACATCTTGTGAATGATGACATTTTAACTTCAAAACATTGCTTCCGGCTAAAATACGAGTCCATAATGTATAATAATCCTTCCTCTAGTGAAAAAAGTAATCTCATCTGAACCAGGAGAGAAATATGCTTAAAACTTAAAACATCTGAAATAATGGACAAGATGTTAACTGATGGACTGGAGTGGTGTGGATTACTTGTGGATTATTGTGATGTTTTTATCAGCTGTTTGGACTCTCATTCTGACGGCACCCATTCACTGCAGAGCATCCATTGCTGAGACAGTGATGCAATGCTACATTTTTCCAAATCTGATGAAAACTCATCTACATCTTGGATGGCCTGAGGGTGAGCACTTTTTCATTTTTGGGTGAAATATTGCTTTAATTTACAATGTGGGAACCAATAAAAACAGCCAGAAATAACAATAAAGCCCAAAAACACAAACAAAAACATGTCACACAAAAAATGAAAAAAACATGAAGCACTAAAAGGACTGATATACATTCAGACAAAACCTAAAGAAATAAAGACTGAATCAAATAAAGAGAGCTGATCATGATGCTCATCTTCTCTTTATAGCTTAATGATGAACTAGATTCATAGTAGATTTCCAGATTTCTGTTCACACTGCACTCAAATATGATCTGTAGGACTGACTGTCAGCACTAAATGTGCTATTTTTAGACAGGCATGAGCACTTATGGTGGAATATTTATGTCCTTGCTGAAGTACTGATATCTTAAGGACCATTTAGAGGACTGAGACAAGGCCAAAGGCACTGTTTTTGAGGGGAGAATCAATGTTTACGTAAAAATGTATCGCTGCTCACAAGTTTTATGCAATAAGTATGTAATTATGATGCATCTTCATGATTTTAATTAGAAAATCTTTAGCTGTTTTACTTACTAACAAAAACAGTATGTTTTTAGTGCTAATGCAACATACTTAGGAGTGAAGGATACACATTAATTGATGTGTGTTTAATTGATTTTTTATCTGCATGTTTTATCATACTTCGGTCGTACAAATAAACCGAATAAACGAGGCAGAATATTAGTTCAAATACCAGATTCTGTATCCACTTACTTGCAATTAAAGTAAACCGTTATGAAACACTTCATGTGTGACAAAAGCACAAAGGCAACTTCTAGAATTGTTCCCACTTGGCAATATCTTCATACACGTGTCCAGAATGTGGACCTGCGACTTCAGTGCATTTGTTTAAAGATGATTTAAGGAATGGTTGAATATTTGACAGTATAGTGTACTAAACACTCGTCATCAATGGGGAAAGAGCTACTGTCAATCATTTGAGCCTATGAGCCCATATGCGGTAACATTTTAAAACTTTGTTTAAAGGGATCCTGATCTCAGCTCAGTTCAAGTTGGAATTCTTTCCTGAAATTCCTTTTGAACCTGAATGGCCTCTGATTGGCTGTTTCCTCTGACAGAACTATGATTGGCTGAATTTTGGCTCTGGTGGTGAATCTCTGTGACTTGTGCAGGGTTAATGTCTTTTGGCCCGCTGAGCACTCTGGGTGCAGGACGCACAGCAGGCGGTCTTATAGTAGGAGTAAACACAGAGTCGAGCCTGGACCACCATGACACAGTTATGTCGTCTGTCTTTACAGTTCTCATCTACAAAGAGAGAGATGGAAAGAGAGAGAGGCATTATGATCTGAATCATCATACAGAATGCAAGAATACTCTCACACACACCTTCGAAGGGACTGCAGGGTATGGTGTTGCAGGACCGCTCATGCGCAGGCTTCGAGTCCAGATCGCAGGCTGTGTTGTGCTGTTTGTCTGCAGTGAGACACCGCACCTCCCGCGTCTGCACCCCTTCACCGCAGGACCGAGAGCACTGGACAGACACAGAGGGGAAGTCAGTGACAGCAGAAGAAGGGAGGACAGATGGATGGACAGATGAAGTCGTCCTCACCGTGCTCCACTTGGTGGTGAACCACTGCGGTTTGCAGGGCTGCAGTTCACACGGCTGCACTGGAGACGGTTTCTCCAGGTGTGAGCACTCGCTGGCAGCGCTGACGGTGAAGTCACTTCCAGTCTTCTTCACGCAGATGACGTCCCTGCGCTGGGTGCCGTTTCCACACGCTGCGTTACACTGTTCAACAGAGAGTCCAGAGACAGAAGGTGTCTTTACACAGCTGAGGTAAGGCTGCTCTGTGCCTGCTTAAATTTCAGCGCAATGGCGCATAAATGCCACTTCAGAAGTGCTTCCATTGCCACCTTTGCAGTGTCAATTTGGCAAGAGTGACCAGTGCCAACACACACTCGTGACAGTTTACTGGCCTATTCTATTCTATTCTATTCTATTCTATTCTATTCTATTCTATTCTATTCTATTCTATTCTATTCTATTCTATTCTTCTTTATTTTATGCAACATTACTCTGTTCTTTTCAATGTTATTCAATTCTATTTAACATTGTTGCATTCAGTTTTCAGAATGTTCTAAGTTAATTATTCTTTATAATTCAATTAACTTTATACAAATTAAATTGTTCTTCCCTGTATTATTCTTTTGTTCAATTTGACACTGTTCTACATTTAACTTCTATTCTATTCTATTCTATTCTATTCTATTCTATTCTATTCTATTCTATTCTGTGCAGCTTCATTTCCTTTCCTTTTTTTCTATTGCATTTCATTCGTTTTATTTAATTTGATTCCATTAGATTTTTCTTTGATTATATTCTGTTATACACTATTCTACTCTGTTGTTGAATGTTCTGATGGAATTATTTAAACTAATTGACTAATTGACTATTTTACACCATTCTACTATCTTTATTCTACTCTATTAATCTTTATTCTAACTTCATTCTGTTCTATTAAACTATATTCTGTTCTGCATTGTTCAATTCTTGCATTTCATTTTGTTCTATTTAATTTTAATCAGTTTAATAGAGTTTAATATTCTTCACTATTCCATTATATTTTTAGAATGTTCTGATTGAATTATTTTAACTTTATTGAACTGTTAAATTATTGTTCTACATTCAAATTTGTTCCATTCTATTTACCTGTACTCTATGCAATATTATTCTGTTCTATTCAGTGTTATTGCATTCAGCATTTATACTGTATTTAATACAGCATTTATACTGTATTTTATTTTGTTCTATTTAAATTTATTAGGTTTCCTTTGATGTTATTCTGTTCTGTTCTATATTAAAAAATTAAATAAAAAATAACCATTTAAATTGTCTTGGTCTGCTCCATCCGGTTTGTGGCGAGGGGGACGTGGTAGGGCGGAGTCTGCAGCGGGGGGACGAGTGTGGAGATGAGCGGTGATAAGGAGGCCAAGTGAATGATCACTAACTCTAGTGATTGGTGGGGAGACGGATATAGGAGCCCGTTCACCTGTGAAGGGAGGACTAATTTGGAACAAAGAGTGCTGGGCTGAAGGACCGTGTATGGCAAGGAGCCTTACAGGATTTTGTGTTGAATTTTATTTCCGTTAAAAAGCCTAATAAAAGCTTTGTGCACTCCGGAACTCTGACTTCTTCGTCTTGCCTCAACATCGAACCAGGTTACACAGTTATTCTATTCTACATTGTTCTACATTTAATTTTGTTCTATTCTATTTATCATGTGCAGTGTTAAACTATACTATTCATTTGCAGTCTATTCTTCACTGGTCAATTATATTTTTTTGTTCTATTTAATTTGATGTGTTTTTGACACTTCTATTCTATTCTATTCTATTCTATTCTATTCTATTCTATTCTATTCTATTCCACTTCATTCTTTGATTTGTTCTTCTACTGTTTTCTAACACAGACCTTAACATTGGAATATAATTCAGTGATATTTGCTGTAGGCAGATGGCCCTCACCTGTCCCCAGGGTCCGGTGTACCAGAGGTGGGTGGGTGTACAGGGTCCCCCGTTACAGGCCTTCATATCAGCCGGTTTCTCCCCCCCACACTCCACTCCTTCGTCTCCTTCTCTCCTGCCTCCGCCGGTCAAACACACTACCTCTCTCCGCTGGACACCCGGCCCACATGTTGCAGAGCACTGACAGAGAAAGACAGAGAAACAATCATCCACATCGCTACATAATTAACCCTCTATAGGACTAATTGTGAATTTATAGCTTAAAAAATAATTGACTTTATATTTTACATATATTTAGGAGTAAAATCATTTTCCAAAATTTTTTTTCTTCATCTGACCTTTGACGTTTTTTTTAGGGATCCGTCATTTATAACTGACGTTGTCCCATTACGGTAAATTATTTTTGCCAAATTGTCTGAAACTTCACGCACAATCAAATGCTTTTTCACCATCTGAAAAGAAGTGAAAAGATCTTACTGTTTCAAAAAACATTAAAAATCTTTATGAACATTCAATTTTTTTCATGTGCTACTATATTTGATTTGGAACTTGCGCATGAAAATGTCTAAAACTTGACACAAATTCGGATGCAATTTCACTGCCTGAAAACCATGTCTTAGTGTTTCAAAAACATTAAAACAACTTTAACACTGTGTTTCATCTTGGAATTTCAAATCAATTATCGTAGCACAAGTGAAAGTCAACAAGACTCTTCTTTTTCAGTGAATCCCACACATAAGTAGATGTTGACTTGTGCAGTCATTATTGGAGCATTGCTGCCTGTCAGTATAGTAATGACAATAGACATTGGCATCTCTCCTGACCTCTGCTTGTTGTATGGATCACATCTTTCAAACTGGCATACAATAATGTACCCAAATGCCTGACTTCCACAACAACCTATTCTTCATCACTGCCCTGACCCTCATTGCTTCTATCCTCCTTGGTCCTCAACAATTTATTTTATTACTACAACCTGATTTTCTGATGCACTCATATCACTATCATCAATACTTTCTGAAATAAGTACAGATTTGTCTCACTATCTTCCAAAAATCTTCCAAAAATGAACCTAAAACACATGCATAAAGGCTATTATACTGCCTGCCAATGCTGGTCAATAGTGCCAGCTACAGCAAATATACATCACATAATAGGACTTTGTCAGTTATGCATGACACTCAGATTTGTTGGTCTCTGAGTTGTTGTTTTTATAAAAGTGCATTAAAAATGACAAAAAACTTTAGAAAACACATTTGGATGTACAATTATATATTTTTTTTATAATTTGAATTTATATGTATTTTCTAGTCTAAAATGAGCTCAATATGAGGTCTTGAGAGCATGTGACCTAACGTGCTAATGTCTCCTTTACTACTTAGTTACCAAAAATGTGAAGCACATGGCTAATAAATTTTTATTTTACTGGTTGAAGGGGATGTCATTTGACATCACTTAAATAAAATTTTGTTGGTTGAACATTAATGTTGTATTTTAAATGCAATTTTCATAGTGTCGTTTATAAATGACGGTACCGCATAGAGGGATAGATAATTTCATCAAATCATCTTTTGGCAAACCAAGTGCAAGCATGAATCTGACTGGTCACTACTCACAGTGTTTGTCCAGTCCGTGAAGTACCAGTTAGTGACACAAGGACCCATGTGACAGTCCTCGGTGCGCTGTGGGCGGAGCCTGTCACTGCACTCCCTGTCATTCACAGTGTTGCCATGGTCACTGACACAGCGTACGCTCCGGGTTCTCTTTCCCACTCCACAATCCACTGAGCACTGTGGGAAACAGACACATTTACATACACACACAGACTTCAGCGAAACCACATATTTTCTAATCAGCTGGTCAGTAGGTTGCCTTATCAACTAACCAACTAACTAATCAGTCTTAAGTAAGTCTTGATTTTGCATTTATCTGACCCAGATCAAACATGTTTCGTAGGAGGCATTAACACAAGAAGCAGTTACACAGAAAGTAATATGGAACAATACAGGGGTCTCAATTCACAAGACACATTTTAAAAAGTTGGACTATTTTTAATCTTAAAAATGCAATGCTTGATGCGGGACAAAGAACAGTGCAAGCACCAAAACAGTGTACAGCTGGACTGTAGCCTTAAGCCTTATGCATCCTTATAGGGACATTTTTGCCTTTTTCATTTTTTTTTTTTTATATATATTTTTGGCTGTGTTAAGGCAAAAAGCATAGATTTTGCAAAAAACAACCAACCAAACGAATAATAATAAAAAAGTGTATTTCCATTGGAATTTTAAATTCTCTTCATAAATCTATTTTACACTCAAGATCAAAAATGTCATCATTGAACACCATTAAAACAGCAATATTAAACCATACTGCCATTTAAGCATACATTCTGACATTCTTTGCTAATAGGCTTTCGTTCTGTTGGCAAGACAGAAAATCTGTCAGTGAAAGTGAAAAAAAATAAAAATAAATCACAATTCTTTTTTTTTCCTCCAATGACCTCTGTGTAACTTTTAAATTAATGCATAAGGGAAAGGCGTTTAATGACAACTTTTATGAGAGGGTTTCACAATGCAAA
Source organism: Spinibarbus caldwelli (assembly GCA_039654775.1). Taxonomy (NCBI): domain Eukaryota; kingdom Metazoa; phylum Chordata; class Actinopteri; order Cypriniformes; family Cyprinidae; genus Spinibarbus; species Spinibarbus caldwelli. The sequence continues at coordinate 2,556,272 of CM077226.1, read as the reverse complement.
CTGTCTAACAAAAAACCCCACAGCTGCTCAAATATAAAAAAAAAACATATTAAATGTAATATGTACTAAATATACTAAATAACATTAAACAACCTGTAGTCATCCTCACACACGCGTCTTACCGTGCTCCAGTTGGTGCTGATCTCCCAGTGTGAGCAGACGCGTGGGTGGCAGGGCTGCGTGGCGTTGGGATGGGTGAGACTGGCGCAGCGCTGAGGGTGAACCATGGTTGAGCGATTCCCAAAACTCTGCCTGCACTGTATCTGACGCTGCTGCAAACCCCAGCCGCAGGAAACACTGCACTCAGACCACGAGCCCATATCCCAGCTACACACACACACAGGTTCACTGAGATACACACTATACAGCAACCCTAATATATTCATACAGAATGTCTGTGGTGTAGGATGTGGAACAGCAGAAACCTGAGCATATTTTTAAGAGCCCTTACAGGCATGATTCAAATAAATTGTTTCCTGTGTAATTTGTAAAGTTACTACTTTTCTAGATGGATGAACTTCTTTTTGTTTGATGTGAACAGTGTTTAATGGAAAGTTATATGCCATACATGCTGTCAACAGAGCTTACATTGTTTTTAACCTGGAATATTTTTGTAATAGATGATAATAAATACATAAACATACTTACTAATACACACACATACACACACACACACACACACTATATATATAGTGTATATATATATATATATATATATATATATATATATATATATATATACACACACACACACACACACACACACACACGACCATTCAAAAGTTTGGGGTCAGTAAAATTTTTAAAATATTTTTGAAAGAAGCCTTTTCTGCTCACCAAAGCTGCATATATTTGATTAAAATATACAGTAAAAACAGTAAAAATGTGAAATATTATAATTTATATTAGCTGTTTATAATGTGAATATACAATATAATGTAATTTATCGCTGTGATCAAAGCTGAATTTTCAGCATCATTACTCCAGTCTTCAGTGTCACACTTTCCTTCAGAAATCATTCTAATATACTGATTTGCTGCTCAAGAAACATTATTACCAATGTTGAAAACATTTGTGCTGCTTCTTTACTGTCCCTTTTTATCAAATTATTTCATCCATGCTGAATAAAATTATTAATTTCGAAAAAAAAGAGAAAAGAAAATAGTTTATGCACAAGCAGAATTACTCACAATGGTGGACAGGGATGAATGTTACACGGTTCCTCCTCTGGCGCAGGTCTGGTTGCGGAGTCACACCTCCTCTCATGGACTTCCTGTTCTGTGTGTCGATTCACACACACAATCTCTCTGTACTGAGAGCCTGAATACACACAAACACATATGCACACATCAAAAAACAAGCAAACACACACATAGTACAGCATTTTTAGTGGTAAGTGGTGTAAAATGGCAAGGTGTTCTGGGTAGTGTTTACACCATCAAGTCTCTGTGATGATCTCATCTCTAGATATTGCTCGGATTACTTTTGTTTTTTGTTTTTCTCTCTTTTACAGGAATAGTTTACCTAAGAATAAAAATCATCTTAAAATTTTCTCACCTCAGGTCATCCAAGATGTAGATGAGTTTGTTTCTTCATCAGGTTTGGAGAAATGTGTCATTCTATCACTGTCTCAGCAATGGATGCTCTGCAGTGAATGGGTGCCGTCAGAATGAGAGTCCAAACAGCTGATAAAAACATTGCTTGTGGATTATTGTGATGTTTTTATCAGCTGTTTGGACTCTCATTCTGACGGCACCCATTCACTGCAGAGCATCAATTGCTGAGACACTGATAGAATGACACATTTCTCCAAATCTGATGAAGAAACAAACTTGGATGGCTCTAGGGTGAACATATTTTATAAATATTTTGGGTGAACTATAAGTTTAGGGGTTTGTTTAAATCATTAACTCTAAATCTGAGCAATAGTAATGGTGATGCTCAGGCACGTGCAGAAGGGCATAATAATATATAACTATAATATATAATATATATTATATATTTTAGAATATTGCATAATTCATCAATGCCTGTTTGTCATGTATAATACACCAACCAATCATGGTTTTCAAATTTCATTAGACAATAATGTGAAGTGGAGCAGTCATTTTCCATTCTTATTCATAAATCGGTTGAAAATCACATGGGACAGACAAGCTTATTCGTGGAGTAATCTGGATCTGCGGTTTGTCTCATTTTATAAATCGAATTACATTGCTGAGAAAATGGATGCTAAATGACTACAAAAGCACGACACAAAACCGTGCAGCGCCAAAATCGCAATAATGGTAATCAGTCTTCAATTCACTTACATTTATGTATGATGCACCCTTTACTATTTCATGAAACTCTCATAGTTAATGAACCCCAAGTGCCACCTACAGGCCTATTGTGTGAAGTGTAGTCTGGAGAAATGGTGACGTGAAAGGACTTTGTTACCATTTTTGATAATTATGCAGCATTATGAAAGTGTCTTATGCTCATCAAGCTTGCATTTATTTGATCAAAAACACAGAAAAAAAAACTGTAATATTGTGAAATATTATTACAGTTTAATAGAATGTTTATCTATTTTAATATACTTTAAAATATCATTTATTTCTGTGATGCAAAGCTGAATTTTCAGCATCATTACTCCAGTCTTCAGTTCATAATCCTTCAGAAATCATTTTAATATGCTGATTTATTATCAATATTGGAAACAGCTGTGCTGCTTATTTTTATTTTATTTTATTTATTTATTTTTATTTTATTTATTTTTTTTTGGAACCCGTGATACTTTTTTGGGGTTCATTGATAAATAAATAAAAAAAATTAAAAAGAACAGCATTTATTCAAAACAGAAATGTTTTCTAACAATATCAATCTTTACTATCACAGTTTCTATCAATTTAGCAAATCTTTGCTGAATGGAAACTAATTTCTTTCAAAAAAATAAAAAATAAAATAAATAAATAAATACTGACCTCAAACTTTTCAACGTATATTGTTGCAAAAGTTATATTTTAAATAACTGCTGTGCTTAAAAAAAAAAAAAAAAAAAAAAAAAAAAAAAAAAAAAAACCTTTTTATTAATCAAAGAATCCTGAAAAAAGTATCACAGGTTTCCAACACTGATAATAAATCAGAATTGCATAAAATGTACTTTAAAGTATAATTAGAAATTTGATCAAATAAATGCAGGCTTGATGACCATAAGTGACTTCTTGCAAAAATATAAAATAGTAATGTATCCAAACTGTTGACCTATCCTTTGTTTTTTGTTTTTTTTACATTGCCCCTATTTTATATTTGAGTCCCTGCCCTCTCTGCACGTCCCTGGTGATGCTTGCCTGAGCAAACACCACTAACATAAGAGCACAGTGTCAGTTTGCAGCTCTTTAAACACCAGATGGAGGCGGCATAGAGCAAATTCACACTCAGCAAAATCAGATTAATCAAAACCAGTGCTGAGCGACTGAGAAACCCCTGAAAAACACACACAGCCCTACAGAGAAACTCCCTAACAGTTTGGCACATGTACAGCGCTTGGCATTCTTCATGTCAGTAGGCAATGGGTTCATGTTCTCTGAGTGTTTCCAGCTCTCCTATTACAAATAAACACAGCATTAATCCACCACGTCCACTCTGGATCACAGGTTTAAAGAAGAGCCTCTCAAAGCAGTAATGTGTGATGTCAACTGCTGTAAAATCTAAAGCACAGATCCATGCTGAGTTGAACCATGGATTTACAATGTACTAAAGAGAGCCGTCATTCACAAAATAGAATATGTAGTCAGTAAGATTTTTTGGTAAAAATTTTACTTAAAGCCTTTATGTATAATGCATTATAAAAGCAGTTTTAATGCATTAATTATGCCTTGTAATGCACCTTATAATGCACTGTACATGAATAATTGTAACAGTTAACATTATAACAACGATCAATTCATTGTTACACTATGCATTTTAAATTATGTTATAATTATTTACGACAAGATATGATGTATTACAGCGCACATTATGAATAATTATAATGCATCATACCCTTTAATAACCCTTTATAATGCATTATACATAAAGACTTGCATTATTCATAAAGTGGTAACAATTTTTTCTTTTAAGCTCACCAAAGCTGCATTTATTTGATCAAAAATACAGTAAAAACAGTAATATTGTGAAATATTATTACAATGTAAAATAGCTGTTTTCTATATGAATATATTGTAAATTGTAATTTATTACTGTGATCAAATCTGAATTTTCAGCATCATTACTCCAGTCTTCAGTGTCACTTGAGCCTTTGGAAATCATTTTTAATATGCTGATTGTAACATTTTTGATAATTCTCTGACCTTTTCCACAGGTAGCAGTGCATTCTGTCAGTGCGCCTCTTCGCCACATGAACACAGGCTGATTGTCCAATGGGACGTCCGTTCTTGGAGGGATTCGAGCATTACGATTGGGTCCTAAGCCCTGTGGGCGGGGCCTCTCTTGTGGCCATCGATCAGATACAGAGGAAGACGATGAGGAAGATGAGGAGGAAGGGAATGAAAATGGAGGTGAGGAGGCAGAAGACAACACAGGAGGAGGAGCCACAGGGTTCTCCACTGCCATTGAGACGCCACCTGAAACACACAGAAGACTAGTGAAAAAACTAGTGTGCTGCCTACCTACAACTAAATGCTAAACAATTAGTCATGCAATAGTGAAACCTTGTGAAAAAAAAAAAAAAAAAAAAAAAAAAAACTTTAGCATGCTTTTAAAAAGAGTACCTAATACAGAAATAAAAAGAACCACATGTAATGTTTTTCGGCACTTAATAGCATGTTAATTGAAATTAAAAATGTATTATAGTTTAAATTTATATTAAATGCAATTAGTTAAACTATTGTCATGGTGCACACATGAGGGAAACGAGGAGACGAGGATGAACTCAAAATACAGACTTTAATAATATCCAAACAGACAGGGCAAGACAAGGCAAGGCTGACACAGACAGGAACACCGGGGAGTAATGAGTAGATTAGACGAAAATTAACAGAACAGGCAGGAACTAAATACACATGATAATTAACTAACACACCTGAAAGAAATCAAATACAATCAAACTAGACGAGGACAGGAACAGGAAGGACCAAATAAGGGCATGGAGGGGGACACACAAGACAAGACGGACAGGACTGTGACATTACTCCCCACTCCCGGAAGGCGCGACCCGCGCCGTAATAGTACCACCGGGGAGGGGAGGTGGGCGCTCTGGAGGCCTCAGGACAGACAGACAGGAAACGGGCGCCATGGTGGATCAGGGATCTTAGGAGGCCATGGCGGTGCAGGGAGCACAGGAGGCCATGGCGGAGCTGGGAGCTCTGGAGGCCATGGCAGGTGGTCTTAGTGGCCGTGGCCTCGGTCCCCTCGGCCCGGCCACTCTAGCCGGAACCCCTTCGTACCCCACCCAAAAATTCCTTGGGGGAACTTACGGGCAGAGCTCTGGAACAGGACCCCTCCGTGGGATAAACTCGGGAACAGATGCCCTCCGTGGGTGAAACAAACAGAGACAAGACAATCCACAGGACAAGATGAGTTAAAACTGTTCCTGTGGACACGGTACATTAAAACAGCCTAGACTCCGGTCAGGGGCTGGAGCCATCACTAGACTCTTAGTCAGGGGCTGGAGCCATCACTGGACTCATGGTCAGGCTGGGAACGGCACTCCTGGCCGTGACTAGGGAACTGGTGTCAGCGGCGCCCGGCGGGCATGAGACAGCGATGGCCGGCAGGCATGGGTGAGCCGTGGACGACGGCATGAATTTCCCTGCGAACGGTGGCGCGAATTTCCCCGCGAATGGCGGGCTTTGGTGAGCTGCAGACGGTGGTGTGGGCGAGCCGCGGATGGCGCCGTAAATTTCCCCGCGAACGGCAGGCATGGGTGAGCTGCGGACGGCGGGCTTGGGTGAGCCGCAGATGGCGACGCGCTCGGGTGAGCGGCGAGCTGGTTCTTGAGGGAGCCACAGACGGCGGCGGGCTGGAGGGGCTTGCGGCCAGTGGACTCGTGGCACTCGTCGCAATCCCGCCGAACTCCCACGCCCATCCGTGGACTAGAGCGGGAAGGACGAGCAGCGACTTCTAATGCCGCGGGACAAACAAACAGGAACAAAACAAACTAAAAACGAATAAAAAACGAACAAAACAAAACGAGGTGAAGGGGCGCCGCTTACTGTTAGGTCTGGTCTTCTGTCACGGTGCACACACAAGGGAAACGAGGAGACGAGGATGAACTCAAAATACAGTCTTTAATAATATCCAAACAGACAGGGCAAGACAAGGCAAGGCTGACACAGACAGGAACACCGGGGAGTAACGAGTAGACCAGACGAAAATTAACAGAACAGGCAGGAACTAAATACACATGATAATTAACTAACACACCTGAAAGAAATCAAATACAATCAAACTAGACGAGGACAGGAACAGGAAGGACCAAATAAGGGCATGGAGGGGGACACACAAGACAAGAAGGACAGGACTGTGACAACTATTGAGTGCTTTTTTGATTTAATTAGGACTTAAGTACATCTTTACATATAATTTTATAATTCTGTTGTCTTGGAAATATGGTTCAAGTGTTACTGCTGAAAATACTGACCAGCATTTATGGTAATCTAAAAAAATATCTTAATGCAATTTCTCTTGAATCTTGTATGTCATTTATTTAAATTAATTTGTAATTACACGTTTGTAATGCACTTAAGTGTTCAGTCATGCAAGTGTTTTAAGTGCACTGAAGTGGACCTTTATTTCATTAATATTACTATATTATCTGCAAGTAGTTTTTTAAAAAAATACACTTTTAAGATTTGAAGTACACTATGAGTGCACATTCAATACAACTAAGCACACTTCTTTTTTTCACAAGAGAAAGTTGTAAAAATGTAACAAATTTTGTGCAAACGTGCAAAAAAAAAAAAGAAAAGTAGTTAAGTATTTGTTTTGCACCAGTGCATTGCTAACAGCTACTGTTGCTCATGTTTTTGGAAATCATCATACTCTCATTAAAATTGTACTGCAAGTTACTACATGTGTGAATATCCTTTAGGATATTCTGTTATCTTAGCAACATGCAGCATCAGAAATGAATAAAATGTCACTGATGACCCTAGTGAAAAATAAATATACTTAAATGTATTTGAAATACATTTATTTCATGCTAAGTATTCTACAAATGCATTTTCATATTTATATACATACTAAAATGTCCTGCAATTGTACTTTTAGTATTCTAAACTGGTTTACTTAAAATCTGCTAAATTGGAACAACTAATTTTGTACTTAATGCACTTTAATTGTGCAGAAGTAATGCTGAAGTACAATTAAATATATACTTAGTATATTTTACTGTGCTAAAGTGGAACTATTGCAGGTATACTTCAGGTACACTTTAAATATTTTGCAGTTAAAGTCCGATATTATCTAAAGATCATACAATCCTCATCAAAAGTGACATTGAAACACATTTTAGACTTAATATTAAGAAAAGTGCATTGTGCACAAGTAGTATGCCAAGTAAAGTTTAATTATAATTTTTATATCAGTAAATCTCGAGTTATCTGTCAGTAAAAATGTTAATAGATTTGAACTATACTTAGTATGAAATAAATGTATTTCAAATATATTACTTTTTTTACTAGGGGATGTTCCCTTTTATTTGGGATGCTGATTCAGAAGGTAACCTTGCTGTCTGTGTAGGGAACAGAAGCAAGGCAGTCTCACTAGAATGTAAGTCCCTGCTGGAAAGACCAGCTTAAACCAGCCTGTGGTGTGCTGGTATTAGCTGGTTTAAGCTGATTTAGCTGGTCTCCTAGCCTGTTCCCATGTTACACCAAAAATTGTTTTTAGCAGGGTTGGCACAGAACTAAAGCCTGATTCATGCTTTTTGCCTCATGTCACACACTCTCACTGTGACCCCATTCTCATAAAACCTCTGTTAAACATCATCCTCTGTTGCTCATTACACACACACACACACACACACACACACACACACACAAAATCGCAGGCCCGCTCTCCTGTAATGACCTTAAAAGGTTTCAGCGGTGGCCAATAAGCGATGAGAGAAATAAGAGAAGACTGCTCAGTGAAATATATCTGCACGGCACACATGTATAAATACTATAAATTTAGAGTGAGAGAGAAGATCATCAGGAGAGATGGTGGGTGAGAGAGAGACTCTCTGTGACAAGGAGACTGTAGGAAAACTCACTGATTTCTCTGAGCGCCGCCCGTCCTCGATCTCTCTCTCTGTGTACTTCTCTCTCTCTGTCCCTCCGTTTCTCCACTGGGATGTAATATTCATAGTCTATGCCTGGATTCTGCCTGTGGAAAATAATCTACAGCGAGAGAGAGAGAGAGAGAGAGAGAGAGAGAGAGAGAGAGAGAGAGAGCAAAAGACAGATTAATAAACTCCAGCATATGGTAATGTCTCACTCCATGACCACATTCCAGTTAGTATCGGCCGTATTTCACTGATGCACAGACACTCAGAACACACTCCTACACACTCACACACACCGCAGTATGTGGACAGTCTTTCTCGTAACACCTGAATGAACTTAAAGCTGAAGTATGAATATGAACTCATCATTTTTCATCAAATTCTTGCAAAACCAAATCATCAGAGCTGCGCTATCCATGATACGCTGTTACTGTGTCAACAACCGACTCCGACTGACACCCAAACTAGACAAATACTGAAACATAAACTAGTATCATTAAACTAGTGATACTTGAACTATCCTAATACTGACACTTAAATTAGTATGACTACACAAACCACTGACACCCAAACTAGACTAGTGCTGATACTTAAACTAGTAGCAATAAAAAGTGATACTTAAACTATACCAATACTGATACTTAAACTAGTATGACTATCCAAACCACTGACACATAAACTAGACCAATACTGACACTTAAACTAGTAGCAATAAAAACATCATACTTAAACTAGACCAATACTGATACTTAAACTAGTATGACTACACAAACCACTGACACATAAACTAGACCAATACTGACACTTAAACTAGTAGCAATAAAAACATCATACTTAAACTAGACCAATACTGATACTTAAACTAGTATGACTACACAAACCACTGACACCTAAACTAGACCAATACTGATACTTAAACTAGTATGACTACCCAAAACACTAACACTTAAACTAGATCAATACTGATACTTAAACTAGTATGACTATCCAAACCACTTACACATACACTAGACCAATACTGAAATTTAAACTAGTAGCAATAAAACATCACACTTAAACTAGATCAATACTGATACTTAAACTAGTATGACTACACAAACCACTGACATCTAAACTACAACAATACTTAAACTATTATTGCTACCTGAATCACTAACACCTAAACCAGACCAATACTGTTATTTAACTAATATGACAACCCAAACTACTGACACCTAAACTAGACCAATACTGATACTTAAACTAGTATGACTACCCAAAACACTAACACTTAAACTAGACCAATACTGATACTTAAACTAGTATGACTACCCAAACCACTAACACCTAAACTAGACCAATACTGATACTTAAACTAGTATGACTACCCAAACCACTAAAACCTAAACTAATGATATTAAACTAGTATCATTAAACTAATGGTACCTAAAGTAGACCATTACTGATACTTCAACTAGTATCATAACTTAAATACTGAAAATTAAACTAGACAAATGCTGATACTTAAACTAGATTTACAACTTAAATACTGATTATTAAGGCAGTAGGACTAACTACCAATACCTAAAACAGACCAATACTAACTAGTATCATAAAACTGGTCATACGTAAACTAGACCATTACTGACATTTAAACTAGTATCACAACTTAAATATTGATAATTAAACTAGCAAAAAACAGATAACTAAACTTGTAGGACTACCAAAACTGCTCACACCCAAACTAGACAAATACTGATAATTAAACTAGTATCACTGTTTAAATATTGATAACTAAACTAAATACTGATAACTATAGTATGACTGTCAAACCTACTGACACCTAAACCCCAATAAACTTGTATGATTGATTACTATTGATACTATTACTATTGGTACTTTAACTAGTATGACTACCTAAACTACTGATACCTGACCAATACTGATATTCAACTAGAACCACAACTTAAACACTGATAATGTGTGTATTTATTTTATTTTAAAATACTTTCTGGTATTGTCTCATTCTGTTTTGTGATATAAGCCGTTACAGGAAAATGATAGAGTTTCTAACATGAGTCAGGAGAAGTGTTATATGCATCTAATATCATCATCAATAAACACAATAGTCATGTATAAACAAAGTAATGGCTTATTCCTTTCATCCACTCCTACAGTAAAACCTCCCAGTTCAGAGTTTGTGCTCCATCAAACACAAGCCAGATCTGTCAACCTCTTTCCACATTACTCTAGTGTGTGTGTGTGTGTGTGTGTGTGTGTGTGTGTGTGTGTGTGTGTGTGTGTGTGTGTGTGTGTGTGTGTGTGTGTGTGTGTGTGTGTGTGTGTGTGCTTACGTATAGCTGCAGCTGGGCTGTTGTGGGTCCAGGAGCGGTGAGGGTTTCTCCTCTCTCTTCTCCCTGATCTTGAGGCCCAGCTTTGGGTCGGCTGTACAGGAAAGTGGTTCCTCCTGCCTGATACTCCCCCGGAGGATCGACCGCCCAGCGTCCGTTCACCACAGACTGACCTGTTCCACTGCGCAGAGCTGCAGACACAAACACGTGCATTAATGAGCCGCTCACAATCCCAATATACAGAGCTGGGCATGATCTTAAAAAGATTTTTTGAGATTCATTCGACAGTCATTATTTGTTTGTGGAATGGCTGTTTTTAGCTGTCTGTAATTACAGATCTCAGTTCTGCTTGTGATGATGTTTTTTATGAGTTTCCTACCATAATCACACATCACATAATCACACAACTAGGAATTCTCATCTAAAGAGAAGTTCATAGCAAGAGTATCAAAGAAAGAGGAATGAAAAAGAAAGGATGTAGCACAAACATCAGGAAACTAAAATTAAGCAACTCTGTATGGTACTCATTGGCCCACCCAAGAAACAGTTAACAGCTAATAATGAGTTCTCTTTCATATCTCAATAGTTTCACATCAACTTACATTGAGAGCAAATGTAAATCTCAAACTGTGCTCAGATTTGCCCAAAATAACAATAATGGCAATCAAACATGACAAATCTCAATATGAACTCATCATTATTCATAAATTTTTTTCTGAGACCTAATGATCAGAGCTGTACAATTCACAACACACTGATTACACTACAAATGACTGACACCTAAAAAAGATCAATACAAATTCTACATCAGTAGTGATACTTACACAAATGTCATTAAACTAGTGATACCTAAACTAGATAAATACTGACACTTAAGCTAGTACGACTACCCAGAACAACTGACAGCAAAACTAGACCATTACTGATACTTAAACTGGTATCATGACATGAATACTGATAATTAAACTAGACAATCACTGATAAACAAAGTAGTATGAATACCTGGAATACCAAAACTGCTGACACCCAAACTAGTCCAGTACTGATAACAAAACAATTATTATTGACTGAAACTTGACAATTACTTAATACTCAAACTAGCACTACTTAAATACTGATAATTAAATAAACACTGATAATGACATTACTATTACTTCCCAAACTACTGACATCCATACTAGAGAAATATAGATACTTACACTAGTATGACTACTCAAACTAGTGACACCTGAACTAGATCAACACCGACACTTAAACTAGTATGACTACCCAAACTACTGACACCTAAACTAGACCAATATTGACACAAACTAGTATGATTACTCATACTACTGACACATAAACTAGTCAAATACTAATACATAAACTAGTATCAATAAACAACTGAGACTTAAACTAGACCAACACTGACACTTAAACTAGTATGACTACCAAAACTACTGACACCTACACTAGACAAATACTGTTACTTAAAATTAGTATCACTAAACTAGTGAAACTTAAACTATAAGTTTCACTAGTTTAGTGAAACTAGTTTATCACTAGTTTACTAGTTTATCACTAGTAAACCGATACTTAAACTAGTGATACCCAAACTAGACAGATACAATTCTTTTTCGTCTTCTTTTTTTACATTTGCAAATGATCTTTTATGAGCACTTGTGAAACACTGTCTGCAGTGATGCTGGAGAATTGTGGGTGGTTTCCAGGGCACTGCTGAGGGCAGGTTTGCACAAACACTACAGGATGATGAACACACACACACACACTGACCTATAATACTCAGTGCTAGAGGAAATATAAACAATAATAACAGTGATAGTTAGCACCTCTGAGCAAAATAACTGGGTCAGACAGAATCACAGAGAGAGACAGGAGAGAGCGAAGCCAAATCCAAAAAAAGGATGTCAGAGAGAGAAAAAGAGCTGATTTGTCATGTAACCCGGCAAGTGTTTTGTCTACTATAGCAGTCTGCCTCCGGGGCACAATCACACCGCACTAGAACACACAGAGAAACGGACTGGGCGTACGGAGAAACAAACACAGACATGTCCATGAGTCTGACTCAGGGTCATATTCACTTATGAAAACATGCCTGCATTACCTAATCCAGTCCAGAGAGATCCTCCAAACCCCACGCACCATCAGCCGTGAATATGTGCATTCCTGATTCATGTTCAGGCTAATATTAAGATGAACGTAATATCAGCATCCCTCTCAGGACAGTAACTCATTGCTGCCCCAAACGCACCGCACGCCCAAACAATGGGACATTAACATCTGAATTCAGACGTACACGCTCTAGATCATCTGAAGTGATCAACAGCAGCTGTGAAGAATTTAAAAAACATCCCTCTGCTCGTGATCGCTGTTGTTTATGAGCTGAATGTTTGGCTGGAGGTCTGAGCTGAGTTAAAGCCGAGGAACAATGACCAATTCACACTAATCTCACATTAGCAGGTAGAAACATATCCTCTTATGTAATGTATGCGAGTGCATGCATTCACAGTCACACACACGCACGCACGCACGCACGCACGCACTCATGAATGTGATGATTTGTGTACCAAGACAAAAATCCATTGCTTTAATTAAGCTAATCATAATTCTTAAAAACTAATCCAACTAAGTTCTGTCTTCATTTATTCACCCTATGGTGCAAACCCTTTTGTCAAACAAAAAATAAGGAGTTTAGCAGAATGTTCAGGTGGCTCTTTTACTTAGGCTACAAATGTGTAAATGGTTTAGGGCTGTCAAGCTCTTAAAATCACAAAAATGCATGGACTGAAAAAGTGAAATGACTGTGTCATTTTCTAAATTCAGTTTGGTTAAAAGCAAATAAAAATGCCCAAAGGAATAACCTCCCCCCCGCTTATGTAAAAAAATTCTACTTTCATATTATAGATAATTTAGCTTTTGTTTTTGTTTAGGATGAAATTAAGTTGTAAAAAGTCAAAAGAAATACATTATATTGACATACAGTAAGTATAGTATATTGACATACATTAAGTTTTGGCTTGTGTCTAAAGAAAATAACTTGATATATAATAATCGATTAAGTATGGTCTATATAATGAATAATATTTTTACTTTTACTTGATAAAAGTAAATTTTATCTTTAGGAAAATAAATGTTTTTGATTAACATTAATTTAAGTTTGTGCCAAACCATAAATATAATTAAAGAAAAACTAATAAATTTAGCTGCAACAATAGCTTTGTGGATTTATATGGAAATTTTTATACCATTTTAAGCCACATTTACTGTCACCACAACTATGTGAGGGTGAGTAAATACATTTTTCATTTCAGAGTGAATTATTCTGCCCTGGAAAGGCAAACTGTCATTCCAGTGTTCACATAGTTCATGCATTTGCCTTCATAGGGAAATACTCCAAAATTTAATGAAATAAGATAGAATTTAGTTCCTTTATGAAGCTGTTTTGCACTAGGCATGTTCGCACAAGGAACATTTGTCAGGTTTGATTATTGTAGGGAAATTTGGTCACCATAAGAAAAGACAATGACCAAACAAAAATGACCACACACATAATGTTTGTGTTTCTATCATGGTGGGGACTTTCCATTTTATACAGAGCTAATGACATTTTCTGACCCGTAACCTAACCCTCACACAAAGCTTTAGGCAGTTATACATTTTCATTATTATTTTGTATTTAATTTAATTAAGCCATTTCCTGAAGGAGAAAAATGCAGAAAATGTTTTAGAGGTTTCAGAGCAGATAAGAGAGAGTTCGTACCCAGATAGTTGGGACTGGTTCGTCTCTCAGTGATGTTGATGGCCGTGGCTCTGGGCGGGATGTCCAAGATTTTGTGGTAGCCCAGCGGGACGCTGGTGTTCAGGAAACTTCCCGTAACCCTCTCGCAGGTGCCGTCTCCCCCGCCGCACACGCCACAGCGATCCCGGACCAACCCTGAGCCCAACACACCGTCACAGCCCTCGCTCTGACACACACACACACACACACACACACACACACACACGGAGGAAACAATCACTTCATTACAGTGGAACATGAAGCTGCCAGATTCTAGAACTAAACATCAGGGCCCGTATTCATGAAAATTCTTAGAGCAAAGAGTTGCTCCTAGTGAGAAAATTCTAATAAAATTCTTAGAAAAGTGGGGGTTTCCCCTTGAAATTAAAGAGAAGATCCTAGTAAAGATAAAAGTTATTCACAAAGCATTTTAACCCTTAAAAGAGCTCTTTAGATCAAAAAGTGTTCAGAGTAGGGAGGAGGACTTTTAAGAGGCTTAAGAGTTTCTTTAGCAGAGGAGAAAATGGCCAAAAGACAAAGAGAGAGAAGAAATGTGTTGCTGAAAATGGATGACAGTGACTAAATAAGATGCTAGATTAGATCATGCAGGGATCATGTTTGTGACCGATCTTATTAGAGACACAACAACATCCATATATATATATATATATATATATACACAGTGCTTAACAAATTTATTAGGCCACCACCCAATATAAGGTTTGTGCTACAGCTGCCCTATTGTTGGGATTTATTGAATTCAAAGATAGATCATACAAAAGTTTCATCGAAAGCAAGTCTTTAGGTACAACTAGAAACTATTTGGAAGTCGTTAACAACAGTACATAAAAACAATGCCAGCAAGAATACAAGTTGTTATCACAGCCAAAGGAGGCCATACAAAATAAAAATAAAATATTTATATTTTAAGTTTTTTTGTTATTATGTGTGAATAAAGACTATTTAGTTGCTTCCGTTTGTTATTTGCCCAAATATATGTGTGTGTTCCTGGTATTTATCATGTTATGGGGACCAAATGTCCCCACAAGGATAGTAATACCAGTAAATTTTGACCTTGTGGGGACACTTTTTAGGTCCCCATGAGGAAACAAGCTTATATATCATACAGAATGAGGTTTAGGTGTAGGGTTGGTGAAGGGCCATAGAAAATACAGTTTGTTGAAACACAACATGTGTGTGTGTGTGTGTGTGTGTGTGTGTGAGAGAGATTAGGGTAAAAATAGAAAAAAAAAAATAGGCCCTATTTAAAAGCGCTCTTTTTTTCTTCTTGGACAATCAATCACAGTCTTCAAAATAATGTGTCATACTTAGCAACGGGGTCACCACCGCCTCCTCAATAAGATGAAAGTCTTTTCCTCTTTGTCCTGAATCACTCTTAAGCTAAGATGCCTAGTTAAAAAATTTTAAGCAAAATTAAGAGCTCTCTGAGAGGATTCTTAGAAGTTTTAAGAATACGGGCATATAATGTTGTCCTCACAATGTCAGCACTAGAATTGAGCAGATTTAAGCTTAGAAATGAATCACAGTGGCTCTTTCCAGTGCTGATGTTACTATCATATTGGTGCACGTGGGCCTGTTTTCTCACCAGACAGCGTCCTCCCACACACACATCGTCGGGTGTGTTATTTGCGCAGGGCGTTCCATCTTGTACCCTCTCCGCCTGCCGCACGTAGAAACGATACCCGACCGGCCGACAGGTCAGCTCACACTGCTGCTCCAGACCCACTGCCAGAGAACAACACACCAGAACATCATTCAGCACCACTGCACATTCATCACACTTCACGTGATCTACTGGACTTTATTACTGTAGGTGTCTTTGTGTAAGAAGATGGCACTTATTACTAGCCCACCAAAACCATTTATTCAAAAAGCTGCTGCAAAAATGAATCATTCAGAAATTGGCACAGTATTGATGTCACAGCCATGAGCATATTAACATATGTGACCCTGGAGCACAAAAACAGTCATAAGTAGCACAGACATATTTGTAGCAATAGCCAAAAATACACTGCATGCGTCAAAATTATTGATTTTTCTTTTATGTCAAAAATCATTATGATATTAAGTAAAGATCATGTTCCATGAAGATATTTTGTAAATTTCCTACCGTAAATATATCAGCTTAATTTTTGATTAGTAATATGCATTGCTAATAACTTTATTTGGACAACCTTAAAGGCGATTTTCTCAATATTTAGATTTTTTTTGCACCCTCAGATTCCAAATATTCAAATGGTTGTATCTCAGCCAAACCATACAACAATGGAAAGCTTATTTATTCAGCTTTCAGATGATGTATAATTCTCAGTTTCGAAAAATTGACCCTTATGACTGGTTTTGTGGTCCAAGATCACATCTGATTGCCCCTGTTTGCATATTATGTATCACATGCAATATCATACCATTTCAGTATTTAACAGCTTGGCTGGGGTCATTGTATGTGCAAAGAGGTTCGCTAATTATAACAAACCTCATCTGCATATAGAAGTCTTAAAGTGTAATAAACTATTTAATTTGAAGGTCAGAGATATAGTAGAAAATGGTAATTTGGTGAGTTTGGTTTAAGGCCCACATGAGTGGACATCAGTGCTGTTATTGTTAATAAAATAGTTCATTTTTGTTAAATTAAATAAAGCTTAAATACAATAAAATATAATAAATATTAGAACTTCAAAAACAAAAAATAGAAAAGCTGCCTTCCCATATGGAAATGTAATTATATGTGGCACATTTTGCCCTATATGCAACTTTATTAAAACAACACAACCACCCCCCACACACACATACACATAAAATCAGTATGTTTATATATGTTTTTCTTTTATATTTACTTTATAATCATTGTGTATCGACAGGTTTAAGGATGGATATATGTGTACATGACATACTGTTTATGTCCAAAAATGTATTACACATACATAAACATATTTATACGGGCTAGATATACTGTATATATGAAATTATTCCAAATTCTAATAGGTTTCATATAAACTCTTACTTCATATGACAGTATATTTAATGTATATTTTATATACATGCATATATTACATTCGTGTATGGGTTGGCAACTAACTGAAATAAAATATTTTTAAGATGAAGTACTAAAATTAAGAACTATTTAAAAAACAAAAACTAAAAAACTGAAATAAAAAATACATTAAAGCTAAACAGAAATATTAAAAATGACAAAAGTACATAAACAAATAACTAAAACTTAAACTAAAATTAAAAAAGAAAATATAAAACAATGAATGATAATTTAAAATGTGAATAAATACACAAATAGCATATAAATTATACTAAAATAACACTGGTGGATGGAAATAAACAGGAGGAAATAAACAGTTCCATAAAAGAGTGCAATATGGTGACTTTAATAAACACATAATCAGAATGGATCCTTCTGATCTCATGAATGAAACTCTTTCAGAAAACGTCTTGTTTTTTTCTGTTATATCTGTCCTCTTTATGAACCTCGTGAAATCCCTCGGGTGCGCTTCAGTCTCTCTCTCAAACACAACACAGTCCTGAGCTATTAATTACAGCCAATCAATGTCATGATCAAAACCCCCATCATACACAGGAAACACTCATTACTAATGGTGTTTACTAACACAGATACAACACACACTTGATGCTTGCCATTTAGGACTTTATCTGTTTGCCTGGAAATCACAATTATTAAATTCTCTGATACCTCCTGGCTTTCTGTGACTGTGGGAACACTGTGAATATCAGACCGACTTTGGCTCTTTTATCTCAGGCCAGTAAGTATGGCGTTATTTTACTGCCAAATGTCGAGAGCGCATTTTTGTATCGCAAAAGTAGATTAATATAATGCGCGAGCACGAATCTCTCCGCTCTCGGATATAAACTCCCAATAAATGTCCAAACAGCGATTCTATCAGAGCATTTAGTGTGTTATGATATCATCTGATATTGCAATGATTTTAAATTCAGTTAAGGTATCTGACATAATATTGACCTTTTATATGAAGTTTTTAGAGCCATGAGCTGTTTTTAGATAAATCGAGGGGTTTGACCAATCATAGTTGGACAGAGGTTATTTATATGTACAAATCATCCAAGCCCCTAATTTCTAGACAAATATACATTTGATTAACACTGCTAAATATTATTAAACTGTAAAGAAATGAAAGATCCTTCTTTGATTGTCAAAATAGTTCACAGAAAAGAACAAAATACAAACATAAAAGAGATAAAGTAAAACAAAGTAGCATACAATAACGTGTTAAAACAAAAATGCAAATAAATAAATAAATAAATAAAAAATTAAATAAATAATAATAAAAAAAAAAAATCAAGGAAAGGCCCTAATGAAGAAATCTGTTTCAAGATATTTTTTAAAAGTGCATAAAGATAACTTCTGACAATGTTTAATTCAGGTGCGAAAAGAATTAATCTTCGTATATATATATATATATATATATATTTCAACCCAAGTACACAAAACATGTATGGCCACATGAACTTTAAGAAACTTATACTTTTTTGTTTGTTTGTTTAGATAAATCGCTCAGAGGGGTTTGACCAAACGATTAGACAAACAGGTTTTTTTTTTTTTTGGATTAGATTGGATTTTTATAAATCATCCAAGCACCCGATTCCTAGCCATTTCTAATCTACATTTGATATGACTAAATATTATTAAATTGTAAAGAAATTCCAAGATAAGTTCCCTCTTCACGTAGGCCTAGTATTTTCATCGGGTCAGTCGTAGAAAAATCTGATTGGTTGATAACTTTTGACGTTTAATCCAGGTGTGAAAAGAATTAATATCTAGCGCAAGAGCACGGAGAGATTTGCGAGTGCACAGGACAAAGTTTGAGCGCGCACACGCACACTTTGAGCGAGAGGAGAGACACGTTTTAAGTGCGCGCACTCTCTCTGCGCGAGAGCAGCGTATATCCGAGAGCGCGCGTCCGGTTTTGTGCAGAGCAAAGGAAATCCACGCGCGAGCGGAGAGATTCATGCTCGCGCATTATATTCATCTACTTTCGCGCTACAAAAATGCGCTCTCGACATTTGGCAGTAAATAACGCCATAGTAAGTGACCAGCTAACCATGACCCAGAATGCATCAGCACATTCTGCATGCAAAAACAACTAATAGCTTCTCTAGAAAATATTTAAATCTAGTTACATATTTTGAACATCTGCTTATCGGTCTGTCCGAGTTTTTGCCCTCTGGTCTCTCTTTCTATTTTCAGTCTCAGCTGGACTACAGTCTGTTCATCTGAAGCACACAAAGAGCACTTTCATGATCTGGCAAGTTCTAATCTGATTGGCTGATGTCCGGCAGTAAGAGCACACAGGGTTTCAATCAGTCTGTTCGGGCTGATTCAGTGAAGAACTCTTACTGGACTTGAAGAAGTTTAGTTAGTCATCAAAACTTCATAGTTTTCTGAGGCATTTTCTGGCATTTTTTGAGAGAAAGTGCTTATTATTTTTCAATGGCCAGAAATTTTGATCACAGAAATAAATACTGAAATAAAATATGTATAAGATGAAGTAAAACTAAAATAAAAAAGCTATTAAACATTAAAACAAAACAAATAAAACTGACAAAAGCATGTAAACAAATGACTAAAACTTAAATAAAACTAAAATAAAAATAAAAAATAAATGCATATGCAAAAGGTCCGTGTATGTTGCGTTCATTCATTTTTTGATTTAATATTTAAAACAGAAACACGAGAAAACGGCACCATTTTCATTTTTTGTTTCATCAAAAACATGAAAAGACAAGAATTCACCTTAATTTTTCCTTTTTACATTCTGGGGTAGAACATGGATAAACAGCCTGAATGTTCGATTTCCACGTGCGGGAGGGGATTAAATGCCCCTTTTCACTGATTGGTCAAGCAAAAATGAGACGGTGCCGTCATCATGTCCTCTTCAGTTCTGTGCAAAAAGAGCAAGTAGGTATAACTGCAGACCGGAGTTCTCCAAAATGGGGCGTGAACTCCAAAAGTGGGCAGAACCTCCAAAATGGGGTGGGGTCTCTTCGCGCAAAGACTTTCACCATTGGCTCTGGCTTCAGCCAATTGTTATTGACTTAGATTTCAAAATAAAACTTTATAAATTAAACATTGTTTCTAGTTGATCCAAAATAAAATATGCTATATAAATCAATATTCTCCGTGAGAGCAGAGCCCAAAGCTCTTGGTCAGTGGTGTTCGGACCAGAGTTTGAACCTCTGCTTAATGATATAAACGAGAATCACCCACAAGCTCTCCTGCGATCTGTCCCAGTGCAGCGAAGGAGAAAGATTTTACTCTATCGCTTTGTTTTAAGCAAAGGGGACGTCCCGGGGCTTGAAATTCGCAGGGTAGGAGGGGGTAGTGACGCTGGGTGTAACTAAAAAGGTGCCACTGTCCGGTGAAGTCCGGTTGGGGAGTTACAGAATGGCCCGTCTTGGTCATCTCATATCGCATAATCTTATTAACTGCTTATCTCCTGAACTGCAACTTTATTTTCAACGCCAATCCCGCCGTGCAGCCAGTTTCACTAGTTAAGGTTAGGGTCAGGTGCGGGGCAGGTTTAGGGGTTATTATTATTTGTAGCATAGTGTAGGAAATTAAATTAACACTGTGATTGACACAACAAATAAAATCTTTAGAATCAGCTGTGGGGCGGAGTTTGTGCTGAAGTTGATTGGGAGAAAAAATTGCGCATGCGTATCATGTGCCTGTCTGTCAATGGAAGGAAGCCATGCCCTATTTTGGAGCTCCCACCCCATTTTGGAGTTCCCGCCCCCATTTGGAGATCTCCAGGCTGCAGTTATACCCTTCTCGATTTGTTCAGGAGCAAAGCAAATGGGTCATTGAACCACTCACTCAAACGATTCATTCAAAGACTCAGATTCTGGATCCGATTTTGGAGTTCACGCCCCATTTTGGAGATCTCCGGTCTGCAGTTATACCTACTTGGAATAATTGAAGTATCCAGTTGTTTCATTTTGTCACTTATTTCATATTTCTGTAGGCTAGTCAAAATGTTTTTATTTAAAACATTAATCTCATTCCATAATGCAACTGCTGTGTTAATGCATTTACTGCCGTCTGAGCAGCATTAATTGTGTAAATACATCTAAATTCAACTTAAGATGCAACTTCTGTGCCACAGTGCAAAGATGGCTTTGGTTGGTACTGATTTAATTGGTAACACCTGTAGGCCCAGTTTCACAAACGGGGCTTAGCTTAAACCAGGACTAGGCCTTGGTTAAATTAAGATATTTAAGCAACTTTTGCAAAAATGCCTTAGAAGAAAACATTACAGGTGTGCATCTTGACACAGAACAGTGACACTGACATATTTTAAGATATGTCAGCGCAAGATATTTTCAGTTGAGACAGCTCAAACACGCATTTTGGTCTGGGACTAGATTAAGCCTTGTCTGTGAACCTGGGGGATAATGTCGTATTTTTCAGATATTGACTAAATTCAGGAATTTAATATTAAAGGTGACAGACACATCTTACAAAGTTAGAAAAATGCATTTTCTATAAAAATAGCATGTATTAAAGGTGCATCTCAATGAATTAGAATGTTGTGGAAAAGTTCATTTATTTCAGTAATTCAACTCAAATTGTGAAACTCGTGTATTAAATAAATTCAGTGCACACAGACTGAAGTAGTTTAAGTCTTTGGTTCTTTTAATTGTGATGATTTTGGCTCACATTTAACAAAAAACCCACCAATTCACTATCTCAACAAATTAGAATATGGTGACAAGCCAATCAGCTAATCAACTAAAAACACCTGCAAAGGATTCCTGAGCCTTCAAAATGGTCTCTCAGTTTGGTTCACTAGGCTACACAATCATGGGAAAGACTGCTGATCTGATAGTTGTCCAGAAGACAATCATTGACACCCTTCACAAGGAGGGTAAGCCACAAACATTCATTGCCAAAGAAGCTGGCTGTTCACAGAGTGCTGTATCCAAGCATGTTAACAGAAAGTTGAGTGGAATGAAAAAGTGGGAAGAAAAAGATGCACAACCAACTGAGAGAACCGCAGCCTTATGAGGATTATGAAGCAAAATCGATTCAAGAATTTGGGTGAACTTCACAAGGAATGGACTGAGGCTAGGGTCAAGGCATAAAGAGCCACCACACACAGACGTGTCAAGGAATTTGTTAAGCCACTCCTGAACCACAGACAACGTCAGAGGCGTCTTACCTGGGCTAAGGAGAAGAAGAACTGGACTGTTGCCCAGTGGTCCAAAGTCCTCTTTTCAGATGAGAGCAAGTTTTGTATTTCATTTGGAAACCAAGGTTCTAGAGTCTGGAAGAAGGGTGGAGAAGCTCATAGCCCAAGTTGCTTGAAGTCCAGTGTTAAGTTTCCACAGTCTGTGATGATTTGGGGTGCAATGTCATCTGCTGGTGTTGGTCCATTGTGTTTTTTTAAACCAAAGTCACTGCACCCGTTTACCAAGAAATTTTGGAGCACTTCATGCTTCCTTCTGCTGACCAGCTTTTAAAAGATGCTGATTTCATTTTCCAGCAGGATTTGGCACCTGCCCACACTGCCAAAAGCACCAAAAGTTGGTTAAATGACCATGGTGTTGGTGTGCTTGACTGGCCAGCAAACTCACCAGACCTGAACCCCATAGAGAATCTATGGGGTATTGTCAAGAGGAAAATGAGAAACAAGAGACCAAAAAATGCAGATGAGCTGAAGGCCACTGTCAAAGAAACCTGGGCTTCCATACCACCTCAGCAGTGCCACAAACTGATCACCTCCATGCCACGCCAAATTGAGGCAGTAATTAAAGCAAAAGGAGCCCCTACCAAGTATTGAGTACATATACAGTAAATGAACATACTTTCCAGAAGGCCAACAATTCACTAAAAATGTTTTTTTTTTTATTGGTCTTATGAAGTATTCTAATTGGTTGAGATAGTGAATTGGTGGGTTTTTGTCAAATGTGAGCCAAAATCATCACAATTAAAAGAACCAAATACTTAAACTACTTCAGTCTGTGTGCATTGAATTTATTTAACGCACGAGTTTCACAATTTGATTTGAATTACTGAAATAAATGAACTTTTCCACGACATTCTAATTTATTGAGATGTACCTGTATATACATGTGTAACATGCCATCTGATAATGACAGTATCATATAAACTCTATGAAAAAAACTCGAAATAATAATAAAAAACGCTAAGATAGCTTTATGTTCATACTAAAATCAATACTGGTCTGCGCTTCATTATAATGTAAATGTCACGCAGCTTTGCCACACAGATTTTGATAACTGGACAGCTAAATAAAATGTGTGGTGCGCCAAAGAAATAGACTAAAAGGGTAAAGTGGCTGCAGATCCAAGGTACATACATATTTCTGCAATAAGCACCTAATATTTACCATATAGAATCTATGCCTACACAGAAGTAGTCAAGTCAAGTCACTATTATTTGTATAGCGCTTTTAACAATGCAAATTGTGTCAAGCTTGTGTAAAGCTTGGTGGCTTTACATCAGCTTTACAGTATTCAGATGGGGAAATAGTGTGTCAAAATAGTGTCATTCTCCTCTTGCCAGACAAAATCAGCAGTTTAAATCTAGGCTGCAGCAGAGTCAGATTGTGCAGAGGACTCATCTGGTTCCTGTGGTCTTGTTCCGATGGCCGTCTAGGAGACAGGGTCTTCACTGGAGATCAGTCTCTGGGGCTCATCTAGTTGTCCTGGTCTCCGCTGACGTTCAGGGCTGTAGACGTCATCTCTAGGTGCTGATCCACCATCCAGTAAGCCCTGTCTAGGCGCTGCCCCAGTATGGTTTGTGTCAAGCCATTTGTTAGTATGGTTGTTTGATTAGAGTGAGATGAACGCAGGAGTTGCAATAAATGCTTTAACAGCGGAGGACTTTTATTCTGTTGCACAAAACTGAAGATGACATGATGACGGCACCGTTTGATCGTTGCTTGACCAATCAGTGAAAAGGGGTGTTTCATTTCCGCCCACACGTGGAAATCGAACATTCAAGCTGTTTATCCATTTTCTACCCCTGAGTGTAAAAACAGAAAATCAAGGCGATTTCTTATTTTTTCATTTTTTTGAAAAAACGAAAAACGAGAATGGTGCTGTTTTCTCATGTTTCTGTTTTCAATTTTAAATCAAAAAATGAATGAACGCAACGTACATGGACCGCAAAATATGAATTATTACTACAATAGCACATAAATAATCCTAAAATAAAATATAAATAATACAAGAAGTAACATTGAAGCTGAAAAAACATGTACCCAAATTAATAAAAATTAAACTAAAAGAAAAATGAAAACTAAAAATATAAAAATAAATGTTAATATAAAATATGAATAAATACTATACTAGCACATAAATAATACAAAAACACTAATAGTAAAATTGGTGGACACCAGGGGAAAATAAACATCCATTGTGTCTGTGACATTATTTAAATACATTGTTTTTATGCTGGTCTATAATGTGTCATGATCTAATTTAAATAACCCCGCCCTTAAGCACAAAACAAACACATCAGTTCTCTTCACGTCTAAGTGGGCGGTTCTTCCAGAAAATGCTGTAATGTGTAGCAGACTTTATCCGGTCAGTCAAAGGTCAGGTTACGTGAGACTCTCTCTCTCTCTCTGTCCGTCTATCAGAATCAGCTGACACTGACAAAAGAGCGAGAGATTCCAAGCGTTTCCCATTCCGTCACAGTTATCTTTGAGAGATTATGATGGAGACAATGGTAGAGAGAGCGACGGTCACAAAGACAGACAGAGAGAGAAATGCACGAGAAAGAAAAGTCAGTAAAAGTTATCAAAATAATGGACAAAAAAGGCCTATTTTAAAGAAGGGCAAAAGCAAGAATCTAGAAGAAATATCGTCATTTCTCCTCTCTTTTTCTCTTTCTCTCTCTCTCTCTCTGGTGTGCAGACAGTGAGTCTATTCAGACTAAATATACTTCCCCACTATCTCTGTCTCTAAACAAACTCAGAGAGACAAGCGGTGCACGACACAGGAAGACCGAGGGATGACGAGAGAAAGAAAGAAAGAACAGCACAGGATGAGAGAGGAATCCGTTCAGGGAAAGAGGGATATACAGACAGACCAAAAGAAAGAGCTGGAATGTCAGAAGAAGAGCGACCCTGAAACTATTAAAAACAATACACAAAAACAAGTCTGTTCAGTTTCAAATTATACAGTGCTAAATGTAATGTTGAAAATGTGGTTGTGAAACATGAATTATATGTGCAATGCTCAGAAAAGTTATTATAGTTAACCATATCTATATACAGTATAAAAGAATTTCACTACTTGGGGGATTGTAAATAACAACCTAAAAAATGTTATTTATTTATTTATTTATTTATTTTTAAGATTTCTAAAGCTTAATTATTAATTTTGATAACAATATCAAATGATTAGACAGTAACACTATGTAAACTGTGTCTGGGCATATTTACACTACTGAAAATAATAAATTAAGATTATTATTTTTTTTTTTTAAAGAAGTCTCTTCTGCTCACCAAGGCTGCATTTATTTGATACAAAATACAGTAAAAACAATAATATTGGGAAATATTATTACAATATAAAATAGCTGTTCATTATTGTAAATATTTGCTAAACTGTAGCTGATTCCTGTGATCATAGCTGAATTATGCAGCATCATTACTCCAGTCTTCAGTGTCACATGATCCTTCAGAAATCATTCTAATATGCTAATTTGCTACTCAAGAAACATTTTCTGATTATTATCAATGTTGAAAACAGTCATGCTGCCCTGTATTTTTGTGGAAACCATGATACATTTTTTTTCACTTCTTTCGAAATTGTTAAAAATTGTAATTATTCCAAACCAGTCGTGTATAATATCTGTCTAAAATGATACTTTAGCAAGCTTGTGGCTTAATTATCCCCTGCTTAAAAGTACAAACACGTTGCAATTGGCTGAGCAAGAGCTGGTGGTGTGTGTTAAACAGTGAAACCTGGCCTTCCTCACTGTAAAACCAAAACAGACACATTTTCAGACATTCTGGATGCAAAAGCCGACAGAGTGGGCAGAGGTTTCGCAAAGACGAGCCCAGATTTACTGATCAAAGGTGATTTCATCAGAAACACACATACACACACACACACACACACACACACACACACAGACACAGACACACCTCATCTTACACAGACTTCTTGCAGGATATTAAAGGTTGTTTGCTCTTTAAAGAAGGAAGACTCGTGGAGTCAGTATTAAGATCTTAGACAGATGACACACAGCGCTGCTCCAAATGAAATACTAGCTTACTGCTTACTGAAAACTGACAAAACACTCATTCAACCAGTAGACATCTTGCAAACATTTCAAACAGTAGTATTGCCACGTAGCGTGAAAAAGAAGTGCACTTCAGCATACTTTTGAAAGAGTACTTCAGAATGCTTTGACCCACTTTAGGACTTCAGAACATCTTTATATGTAATTTCATAATTACTTCTATTGTCTTTGAAATATGATTAAAGTGTTACTGCTGAATGTCCTGACAAACATAAACTAAAATTTACTTTACAGTTTTTTTCAACTGCTTACATTTTCAAAACTTTGCCTCTTTTTTTAAAAACTTTGCACACAAATCCAAGAATTGCACACACAATATGCAAAATGCTTCACATCTCTTGTAAAATGAAGCACTGCATTCAAAATATCACAAACACATCTCAAAAGCAAACATTTGCAAACACCTTTGCCATAATATTAATTCCTGTTAGATTTTGTGTGTTACATAGAGAATTGTGTTGTGTTTTCGAAATTCTGAGTTTATATCTCACAGTTTATATCTTGCAATTTTCTCAGAACTGCAAGCCATAAATGCAGAATATAACTCAGAATTGCGAGAAAAAAGTCATAATTGCGAGATTTAAACTCGGAATTACAAGAAAGAAAATCTGAATTCTGAGTTTATATCTCTTCTTTTTTTTCTCCGAATTGCGAGTCTATTAAATTCTGATTAAAGTCAGAACTGTGAGAAAAAAACGTAATTACATTTTTTATTTCGCAATTGGAAAAAGGCTTAATAAAGATATTTGTTAAACCATTTTTCTTACAGTAAATTGTGCAACAGTACTGAATAGCTGAGCTTGAACAATGTATTCAACACAAGCACATTTAATGTGCTTAAAACAAGCTGTTTTAGTTTGTTCATCCAACAAGGGATTTATGCCTCTAAAGACAGAATAAAAAAATAAAAAAATGCAATTGAACACCAAAGCATGCTATAATCCTGGAAAGCATCTACTGCACATACTTTATGTTACTTGTGTGGTCACAGAGCACTGAAGCATTAAGAGCATGTTAGAGTGTTATTCTGATCAGAGCCCACACGTCTCTCTCTCACAAACACAGCTGTGTCTCCATCCCTCCTCAAACTCTCTCACTCGCTCTGGCCAGTCAAACGCCGTCCTTCCCAACTCCCCTAATCTCTGTTTACAGTTTTGTGTCCGTGTCCCACCCCCTGTCCCCAGCTGTCACGCTGCATCCACGTTTATCCAACACATCTAATAATCTCTGAGCTGGGTGGAGAGATTCTGGCAGCGGACGGATACAATAGCAAGGGATTTGGACCAACGCAAGGAAAACGAAAGGAGGGAATGTTTAGTAAGAATTAAACGAGCGAGAGAGGAGTTCAGGTTCTCTGTTCATGCACGCTCTCTTTCTCCTCGTTCACTTGGATCTCCATCCATCTCTCATCAAGCTCTCATAGGGAGAGTGCATTCAAAATTTTCACCTTTATTTTGCTCCAAACCCACACGCTTTTCTTTCTTTTATGGAAGAAAAAATAAATTATGAAGACTTGTGCTGGTCACGCTTTGCCATTAACCCTTTAAAACCTACTGTATCATATTTAATGCATAAACTTCTAAGGCCTCTAAATGATGAAGATGATCAAAACTTCACTGTTAATTAAACCTGTCACACACAATCTATGCCATGCCTTCTGTCCCTGATTGATAGTTTATACTTTTTTATCAAGTAAAAGCTCTTTTAGTGTATTTGTTCTAACATCCACTTTTAGCTTGTGCTTCACGTGTCTTTTTGCAGTGAAATCTTTACTGATTTTTATCAAGTAAACATCAGAATGACTTGATATTGTTAGTAATATTTCAAAATGAACACTTACTGTACTGGATACATTTTTTTTTTTAAATCATGTTCAAATGTCTCAAATATGATCATCAGGCTTTGCTTTGTATTATGTTTTGATCATCAAATTAAGCATTTAAGTCTCATCTTACTAAAACATATTATTAGAGAGAGTGACGACTGATATTTATATAATTTTAAGAAAGTACTCTGTTATACTGTTATAAAGGTCTCATTGATTTACTGTACATTATAATCAGAATTTTATCTATATGAGCAATATAAAAGCCATAAAAGAGCCATAAAAAATGAACCTGTTTCATTGTTAAATTACAATAAATAAGGGAGTGAAGACATAGAATTATGAAAAGTATCATAAAAAGTGGTCTATTATTTTAAGATTTCTTAAATAATTTAGTACTTTTTTGTGAGGAAAAAAAATGAAATTTAAGTCGCTACTAACAAATATCTTCCCTTCCAGTGAAGCAGAAAAGTCTGTTTTGTGAAAGAATCATTTAAATTGGTTCCGACAACTAATTCATTGAAATTATCCAACTATAAAGGTTGACTTGTTCCTGTATTGTCTATTCCTCTCAAGAATTCTTTTAAGCGCGCCAAGGAGAACTAAGATTTTCAATAAAATACTTTTTGGTCTGTTCACCATTTTCTGTGAATAACAAAATCTTGGTCCGTTCCTCAAACATCATATTGGTTTGGAACGACATGAGGGCGAGTAAATGAGACAGAATTTCATTTTTCAATGAACTTTTTTTAAATGTCCTTTAAAAACCCTCTGGCACACTGAGAACAAGCCAAATCATACACAGTACTGCACAGCAGCGCCATGCAGTAACAATTACTGCACACACACAATCACATAATGATCTTTAGCGTTGAGCCGGCCAAAAAATGATCTCCCAGGGACAACAAAACAAAAGCATGCTAACCCTACAGCCAAACCCCCAGTGCCCCGGCCAACAATAGCTCACATAACTGCTGGAACCTACAACGCTTTTACTCCTAATAAATCAGAGCACATTCTAATGCCTCCTACACCACCAAAACACACACAGTCCCAGTGTCGCCTTGTCACACCGAGGCCTCTTTCGCAACGGCTCATGGCCTGAATACCCTTGAGGGCTTTTGTTTTCATTTCATTTCTACATAAAAGCAGATTTAGAAGTGAGTGTAAACAGAGGGGTGAATGAGCGCTGTGTCTCTGTCATTTCAGTGTAACAGAATTCTTACACTGAACTCTTCCTGATACTGAACCCTGTAGGATATCAGCACTGTCCCATACTCAACTTTGGCCAGTATTGACCCCGGCCTGATGCTAACCCTGTTCAATACTGAACTCTGTCTGGTAAAACAATGTTAAAGCTCAAAGACATGCATTTGACTCACACCTACTGACACACTTACCCTCAAACCATAAAACACTCTGTTTCATTGTGTCACACCTACATCTCTTGTTCAAGCTTGTACTTTTCCAAGTCATTTGGGAAGTGTGTATTGGCCCTCTTCATGTTACACGATCTCCTCGGAATGAATCACTTGTGCTCAGGCATTCCTCAATTATAAGTCACTTTGGATAAAAGCATTTGCGAAATGAATAACTCACTATCAATTTACAATCAATTACACTTAAACAAACACTATACTGAACTGATATGTAACTCAAAGCAAACATTCTATAGTCATATACCCAAAAACAAAATGTGCCAAACCTTATATCTGCACCGTACTGTAAATCATTTCACGTTGTTGTTGAAACAATCTGGCGCCTTATGCATTATGAGGTTTGGAGTTATATAATGTAATCAATGTACAATCCTTTCTCCTTCTGTAAGACTATTCCTTTAATATCACATACAGTTTTCCTCATCTAGAAATGATTTACTCAATATGACTGGAAGCAGGAGGGAGATCATAATGTCTCTCAGAACCATGATGAGAAAAAGCTCAGTGAGATTTATAGTTACAAACAACACATCAGCTATAACAACTCTTTAGCAGCACTTCATCAGTGAATAACTTCAAACAAGATTCAGTGATCTAAACTCAAGACTCGGGGTTATAACTGAAGAATCTAACCCCAAGATTAAGGGTCCTTGACTCAAGGTTCTACACTCAAGATTCAAGGTTCTGAACTCAATAATCTAAATTTTAAACTCAAGATTCAATATTCTAAACTCAAGAATCAAGATTCTGAACTCAAGATTGAAAGATTTTAAACTCAATATTTGTCAATTCGAGATTCAAGTGTCATGATTCATGATTCCAAATTCAAGGTGCTATTCTCAAGATTCAAGGTTCTAAACCGAAGAGTCAAGATTCTGCACAAAGTATTTAAACAAGATTCAGTGATCTAAACTCAAGATTCAGGGTTATAACTGAAGAATCTAAACCCAAGATTAAGAATCCATAACTCAAGATTCAAGGTTCTAAACTCAAAAATCAAGATTCTAAATTCAAGATTCAAATTTCTAAACTAAGGATTTGTGGTTCTACATGTAAGAATCAAGATTTTACACTCAAGATTCAATAATCTACACTCACGTTTCAAGGTTTTAAATCTAAAGATTATAAATTTGAGATTCAAGTGTCTAAACTCAGTATTTATGATTTCAAATTCAAGGTTCTATGCTCAAGTTTCAAGATTCTAAACTGAAGAGTCAAGATTCTGCACTACGTATCTAAAATCAAAGATTCTAAACTCAAGATAAATGTTTTAAACTCAGGATTGTAAATTCAAGATTCAAGTGTCTAAACTCAGTATTCACATTTCTAAATGCAAGGCTCTACACTCAAGATTCAAGGTTTAAATTCAGGGTTCTAAATTCTAAATTTAAGGTGCTACACTCAAGAGTCAAGAAAAATTCCAAAATAAATTAAATAAATAAATAAATTCTAATTAAAATAAATTCTACATTCAAGACTAAAGGTTTAAAACAATAGATTGTAAATTCAGGATTCACGTGTCTAAACTCATTATTCACTTTTCTAAATGCAAGGTGTTACACAAGATTCAAGGTTCTGAAATCAAAAATCAACATTCAACAATCTAAACCGAAGATTCAGTGTTCTAAACTTAAAATTCAGAGTTTTAAACTCAAGAATGTAAACTCAAGATTCAAACCTCTAATCTCAGTATTCACACTTCTAAATTTAAGGTTCTACACTCAAGATTTGAGGTTTAAAACTGAAGAATCAAGATTTTTAACTCAAGGTGAATTTATAAGTTTAAGATTGCAAAAGATTGTAAGTTCAAGATTCAAGTGTCTGAACTCATGATTCTAAAAATTCTAGAACCAAAATTCTATACACAGCATTTAAGATGTCAAGGATCCAAACGGAAGATTTAAGGTCCTGTCCTAAAGATTTGTGGTGGTCTCTAAGGCCATCTGTCAGAGAGGGGTTCCCGCACACTTGAGTCTCTCTGTTGTGGGCCAGACGGCTTCCTCTCCTCAACAGTGGATTGAGTGTCACTTCAGTTACGTCTGTCCTCACTTCCCCCTTTTTCAAGCCTCTCACTTACTATTCAGGCCTTTCTTCGTCCATTCAGGTCTTTCTCCTCTCATTCACAGACCCTTTCATCCCATCCATCCATCCATCCCGAACAGCAGCATTTTTAATTCGGTTGCTATGACTCCCTAACCTCTGTCCTCTCTGACTCCGCCCCCCTCATCTGATTTCCCCACTATAAGTCCCTCTTTCTCTTTCTGTCCTCTCTCTGTATTGTTGATTTATAGTGGTGGTGTGGTACGTGTGCTCCGTCTCGGTGACTTTTATAATGGCCCGTCACACATTCCTCTGTTTTTAACTCTCTTTGACTTCTCTTCTCTATCCTTCTCTCTCACAAAGAGTCTTTGCTTGTACAGTAATACCCCTGCGGTCTCCTTCCTCCTCTCTTCATTCATTCTACATCTACTTTGTCTTCTTATGGCTCAGGTCATTTACAGCCTCTCAAAAACGCCTTTATTCTTGCTTATCTGCTAGTTCTGGGCTTTCTTAGAATCACTAACTGTTTAAGGCCGTGCCAGTCTAAAAGAAATCCATGCACATTTTTCACATTTTCTGCGCTGATCGTGAAGGAAAATCTGCAGAATGAATTTAAAGATGGCAAACTTGTTGAACAGCTCTGAAAATACTCATCCAATATATTTAAAACTATTTATGTTT
>CM077226.1:2486079-2521079 GCA_039654775.1 Spinibarbus caldwelli | reverse complement strand
GAACTATTTCCTCATTTGTTGTTGATTATTAGTATAACTGTATGTGTATTTATTTTTTTTTTTTTTGTCACATGACTTGTATCACTTGTCACATGTTGTTTGGGCCTAATTAAGGTGATTACTTGTTTCTGTTTAAAGTTGACTTTACTCCACATTGGTATTGTGCCTGATGAAGATCTGAGGGTCGAAACGTTGCTATTAATAAATTCATTTTGAGCAGCTATTTTCAGTGTGCGGATTCCACTCCTTCTTTTTTGTTTATATTACTTAGTTGTCCTGCACCTGAGCCCGATTCGGGTGTTTGGGATGTGCACACCTTTTTGGTAATTTTGATTTAATGAAAAACTGGCAAATCACTAGGGTTAGGAATTTTTTTTATCAAGTAAAAGGTCTTTTAGTCTAATTGTACAAATGTCCACCTTCAGCTCAAGCTAGAGTAGACATAAGAATAACTTTGATATTGTTAGTAATATTTCCAGATGAACACTTACTAACTGAAGCAGCTCGACTTTACTTATTTCTCCATCAATCATTTTTTAGAAAAACGTTTGTTTCCGGGAAGCTTTACTTTCACTGTTCCTCAGTGGAGGAATGATCTTCTCAAGCCTCCAAAACATCTCGCATCTTCAGAGGAGTGTTTATTTCTTCATCTCTCAATCATTATTGGATTGCATTGCTTTATATGTTTTAATCATTTAAATATCATCTTACTAAGACATATTATTGGAGATATAGAGTGACGACTGATATTTATGTCATTTTATGTCATTATCTGCTATACTGTTATAAAGATATCACTAATTTACATTACAACCATCAAAATTTCATCATATAAATATCAGTATCTGCACCAAATTGCATATTCTCTGAATTAAACTGAGCTGTTTTTTTTTTCCTCCAAAAACTTGCATTTTTTTTTTCTCTAAAGGTTCAATGAACTGTTTTATTTCCATTTCGGACTATTATTTAACATGACAGACTTTACAGGGTTAAGAGAGCAGAATTGTTAAGTGGAAATGTTACCAGAATCGATAAATTCCTTACAATCCCCAAACCACAGACAGAACGGGACACCAGGATAAAACATATGGCGTCATAAATCAGAGCTATATCAGCTTTGAGAGCACAAGAGCACAGATGCTCGTCTCAAGATCTTCCACGTGTTCGTTCACGATGCCAGTGACATCAGGAAACACTGCTCATTTTCTCTTGCTTTTTTCCTTTTCCCCGTCTTGAACACGAAAGGAACCACCCACAGAGGGAGAGATGAAGCGGACGGATGTGCAGGACACTAAAGACAGGCAGAGACAGCTGCGGACGGTAATGGGGGTGAAATGAAAGAGGCTCGGGGTCATCGAGGTGTCATTTCACCTCATAGACCACTGCACACGTGGGCATTAATGAACAAACACCGGCCCATTACTGCACACCAAACACACTGCGGCTCTCCACAAACCAGCCCTAAATATTTACAGCACGTCTGAGTGTGTTTGCTCAGGAAAACTTCTGCTCTGTTTATTCTAGGGGTTTAGTGCTCATACTCGTATTCGTTGATTTACTTGAATTAATCTGTGGTTTGGGTGCTTACAGTATAAGTTACGATGTTAAGATATGTGCATATATACATATGTTTAATTAGGCTACATCAATGCTGACGAATATTTACAAACATTCAGAATATTGGCTGAGTTTTGAAGTGCTTGAAATCTCCTGAATGGTTTAAAAAACAACTGAATTAATGATTAAGAACAAAGACATAAGATATCTGTTACTTCAAAAAAATTAAATGTTATCTAAAATAATATAAGATATTTTTAAAAAAGCAACATTTCTTATTTTCTTCAGCTATTTTAAACTATTTTAAAAGACAACAACAACAAAAAAACACAACAACAATAACTAATAAAAATGACAAAAACACGCAACAAAATTAACTAAAATACTAAAAAAATAACTAAAATAAATTTTCAAATAAAACATAATAGTGTCTCAATTATACTAAAATAACAGTGGTGGAGATATTTAGCAAAATGTTCATGCTGCTCAAGAAAGCCTTACAAAAAAGTATACTTTGTTCATTTAATTAAGTGAATTTAAGTATGTTTTTGAAGTATACTTTATGTACATATACTAATATTAGTGTATAGTATACTGTACTTCTAAGAGTATTACTGTTTTAGTACTTGCATGGGACTAAATTGGTCCAGTTTTTAATTGATGAAAATATACTTTTAAGTGTATTTAAGTGTAGCTTCAGTAAAATTTTAAGCACACAACTAGTTTTTTCTTCAGCAACTATACTACAAGTTAAGGTAAAAGGATTGCTTCGTGCTAAAATATGAGTCCATAATCTATAATAACACTTCCTCCAGTGAAAAAGTCCATCTCCTGTTGTCTCTCACATCAAAACCCACCCACATATTTGTTTAGAGCTGTTTTGGACTGTTTTGGCTCGTAAACATTGCTTGATCTGTTCAGATTTCTCTCCTGATTCAGACCAGACCTCCTTTTCACTGGAAGAAGTGTTATTATGGATCATGGACTCATATTTTAGCTGAAAGCGACAGTTTGAAATTAAAATTTGAGTGAACTATTCTTTTAAAGAATTACACATAAAAACACAAAGCTAAGCATTGAAAGATGAAAAGAGGCAAAATCATTTGTGAGGATTTTACTTGCTAAGAGAGCAGAAGAACAACACAGAGCTGATATATAGCTGAAATGATCCAGTCAAAGAGTTCAGAAGAGTCCCTGTAATGAAGCAGAGCATCTACTAGAACTCAAGCTGAGAGACAGAGAGCTAATGCTCTGCTGCCTTTCCTTAGACCACATTCACTTCCTCGTTAATAGGGCCACTGTCAAACAGGGGCACACACGGGTCAGACCGCATCTGCGCACACACACGCACACACACACACACACACACACACACACACACACACACATACACACACACACTAACGAACAGCTCCATCAGATCTTATTACAGGAGAAGCCGAGTGCTTACTTGCTTGGTGGGAAATCAGGGTGTAGCACTCACACACACACACACACACACGTGAATGAATGAATGTATGGTTGGCTCAGATGCATCCATAGTGGATGAATATGGCGAGAGCTCAAGATTTTCTCACACATGTTGTGAACAGTAACAACACAACAGCTGTCACTCACTCACTCTCTCTCTCACTCTCTCTCTCTCTTTCTCTCTCTCTCTCTCTCTCTCTCTCTCACACACACACACACACACACACACACACACACACACACACACTTTCTCTGCACTCATCTTTTCTCTTTCTCTGTGAATACCTCATTCTTTTGTTTTTCTCTGTCCAGCTGACAAAACCAGTTGGTCAGTGTAAACACATTTAACAAAGCAGCATGCTGAAACGCGCACACACACACACACACACACGCACGCACGCACGCACGCGCACACACACACACACACACGCACACACACACACACACTCTTCAAGAGAGGTACTTGAGAAAACATGAAACTAAAAACACCTGAATAGACAGATGAAATGTGCTCACAAAGACATTCCTGTGTGCTGCTCCATGTGCATTTGTAAAAGTTGATGCGTAACAGATCCAGGTGCTTTTTAAATCAATTTAGGTAAAAATTTATATAAGCATAGGTTAATGCGAACATCTTGGGCCATGTAACTAGTCACTGTTTCTTTAAACTTTTGCGCAACTTTTAATCACATTTTTTTTTTTTTTTACTTTTAAAGAGTTAATTTAAATGGTCCTGCAGTGAGACGAACACATTTTTAAAGTATTTTAACCCTTTAAAGCCTGACACTTTAAGTCAGACTCTTTTAGTTTAGCCAGTTTAGACAAAACATAAAAATGAGTTTGAGCGGGGGGCAAAAAAAAAAAAAAAAAATCAATAATTAAACAACACTGCATCTTCAGCATTGGTATTGTATCAGACACTTGCACTTAAAATTATATGAAAATCAAGCTCAAATGGAGTTAATGGGCACAAAGTAACATGGGGTTAGTTGTAACACACGTGGTTTAAATATTTCCACACGTTAGCATAACCAAATTTACAGTATTTTCTAGTTACTATATCAGCATTATATAGAGAAAAAAGGGCACCAAAATTCAAAAGTCTTGAAGATATCGCTGAACATTGCATTTACATTTACATTTAGTCATTTTGCAGAGGCTTTTATCCAAAGCGACTTACAATTGGGGAATACAAAAGCGATTCATCTTAAAGAGGCAATCAGACATACAAAGTGCTTGTAACACCAAGTCTCAGGCATTGTTCAAATAAGTACAAGCTAGCAAGGGAAGGAATAAATAAAGAGAAAGTTTTTTTTTTTTTTTTTTTTTTTTTTTAGTTTAGGATGAAGTCAAGTAGTGTCGAAAGAGATGAGTTTTCAGTTGTTGCTTGAAGATTGACAGGGATCCAGCATTCCGGATAGGGGTGGGAAGATCATTCCACCAGCCAGGAGCGGTGAATGAGAATATTCTGGAGAGTGATTTTGAGCCTCTCTGTGAAGGTACCACGAGGCGTCGCTCACTTGCAGATCTCAGACTTCTGGAGGGGATGTAGATTCATAATAGTGAGTGGAAGTAGTCGGGTGCTGAGCCTGTGGTTGTTCTATATGCAAGCATCAGTGTCTTGAACTTGATGCGAGCTGCGACTGGTAGCCAGTGCAAGGAGATAAAGAGAGGTGTAACATGGGCTCTTTTGGGCTCATTGAAGACCAGTCGTGCCGCTGCATTCTGAATCATTTGTAGAGTTTTGATTGTGTTAGATGGAAGTCCAGCCAGAAGAGCATTGCAGGAGTCCAGCCTAGAAATGACAAGGGCCTGGACAAGAAGTTGTGCAGCATGCTCTGTCAGAAAGGGCCTGATCTTTCTGCTGTTGTGTAGTGCAAACCTGCAAGATCAAGCAGTCTTTGCAATGTGCTCTTTGAAGGTCAGCTGGTCATCAAAGATTACACCAAGATTTCTGACCGAAGTTGATGGGGTAATTGTTAATGAACCTAACTGAATCGTGAAGTCATGCTGTAGAGCTGGAGTGGCAGGGAAGACAAGAAGCTCAGTCTTTGCCAGGTTGAGCTGTAGGTGATGTTCTTTCATCCATGCCGAGATGTCCGCCAGGCAGCCTGAGATCCGTGCAGCTACCGTTGGATCATCTGGTTGAAAAGAGAGATAGAGCTGTGTGTCATCAGCGTAGCAATGGTAGGAGAAGCCATGTGCCTGCATGATGGGACCCAGTGATGTAGTGTATGTGGAGAAGAGGAGGGGTCCAAGAACCGATCCCTGAGGAACCCCAGTGACCAGTTGATGTGCTTTGGATACCTCCCCTCCCCAGGCCACTCTGAAAGACCTACCAGTGAGATAGGATTCAAACCAGCGAAGTGGAATCCCAGTGATGCCCAGTGATGAGAGGGTGGACAGGAGGATCTGATGATTAACAGTGTCAAAAGCGGCAGATAGATCCAGCAGAATGAGGACTGATGATTTGGAATCAGTTTTTGCAATTCGCCGGGCTTCAGTGACTGAGAGTAGCGCAGTCTCAGTTGAATGGCCACTCCTGAAACCTGACTGTTTAGCGTCCAGTTTGTTGTTTTGTGAAAGAAACAATGAGACCTGGTTGAAGACAACTCTTTCGAGTGTTTTCGCTATGAATGGAAGGAGAGAGACAGGTCTGTAGTTTTCTATAAGAGAAGTGTTTTTAATGTAGGTTTTTTGAGCAGTGGGGTTACCCGAGCCTGCTTGAACGCAGTGGGGAAGATGCCTGTGAGGAGGGATGTGTTGATGATGTGTGTGAGTGCTGGTAAGAAATATTTATTTTACAATAGTAAAATTATATTTCTGGCTTAAGAAAATTTTTCATCTCTGATTTTATTACTAATTTAAAATGAGACAAATCTGCTATTATTTTAATCTCCAATCTGTTATTTATCAGTTT
Organism: Spinibarbus caldwelli; assembly: GCA_039654775.1. Taxonomy (NCBI): domain Eukaryota; kingdom Metazoa; phylum Chordata; class Actinopteri; order Cypriniformes; family Cyprinidae; genus Spinibarbus; species Spinibarbus caldwelli. The sequence goes on along the minus strand of CM077226.1, from coordinate 2,515,132 downwards.
AGATTTATCAGTTAATGCTTCGCAGAAGACAGTAACCGGTTTTAAATTCCAGTTGCGCAGATGGGGTATGTTGTAACACTGCGTTACAATGTGTCCTGCCGTGCTATTCTATGACATTAGCGATGTAATTCACACGATTTACTTTAATAAATTTTAATGAGAAACGATGAGAAACAGGTGAATAAAGACTGACAGTCAATGTTTAATGTTCAGAAATTATTATTTCAAGACATGTAAAGCATTTTGGCTCGTTTATGTGGGCCATCCCAAGCATGATTGCAATGTGCTCATTATCAAACTCAAAAATCTGATTATTTTTAATTCTTAAAAATCGCCATTATTTTATTTGAAATAAATAATTACTTTATTTTTATTGACAAAATATTTTAGTTTGTCTTGTATATTTTTTTCATTAGATCAGATAACATTTTAAGCTGTCATATGGTCATGTTACAACGTGCCCCTCAGGTGTTACAATGTACCCCACCTACGGGGCATGTTGTCACATTTCACTTCCAATTTTTGAGGGTAAATAAAGAAAAACTTATACACTGTAATTATGAAACAAAGTGAAATTTGTACTAGACAAGTGTGAAATTACTGTGGATAAAAAATTATACGCTGAACCCCATGTGGATTTACACAATTTGAGAAAGTCAGAAAGTATTACTTTGTACCCCGCTCTCCCCCTGTTTTGTCTGTCATTAGAACGGCTGTAACTGTTATCTGAGGCAGCAAGTGCATTGCATTATATGCTTTCATCAACTTTTACAGGTTATATAACGTTGATTGTAGCTATATGGGCGCTTAGTTTTTCTTGTTGTTTAATACACTTGGCCAAAATCTCAAATGAAGTGCTCATGCACAGGATATTTAAAACCTACAAAAGTATATTGGCTAGACGGCAAATAACATAATTCTTCTCCGCTCTTCAAACGCACAAAAACATTAGCCTTTACAGACGTGTATGAGTAAAGAAAACGCTGTACTATTCAAACATCAATTATTTATTTACCCTTGCATTGCGAACAAGTGGAGATCTGTCTCCTCCAGACTGTGTGCGGCGCATCAATCTGAAGGAGGCGGAGTGAAGTTATGAGGTTTTGCTGAGAGCTTGATGATCCAATGGCGTTACGAAGTTTTACTAACAAGCTCTTTTTAATGCTTATTATTGGTTAACTACTTTTAAAACCCTCTGATTTAAAATAATAATAATGAATTATAATAGACTCAAGTTTGGATAATTTTTCACAGCACCTGACTGGGCTAGGGTATGACAGCTGCCATATACTCTGCCATATGGAAACGCCACCCCTGCAGTCATGATCAAATCATGAACAAATAAACTTTCCTCAAAAGCCCACATTTGAACATGATTTTTCAAAAAAAATTATGAATTTATAATCAAGTAAAGAAGAGCTTCTCCAGTCCAGTAAGTGTTCATCTTGAAATATTACTAACCATATCAAAGTTATTCTTATATTTACTTTATAAAAATCAGAAATGTGCATGTCATATATAGGCTTTATAGGGATAAAATTCTGTTTAAAACCGTTTTAGATGTATAGCAAGTCACACTGCAGGATATGCACAAAACTCACAGCTAATGTTCAGGTGTTGTGGTTGCCAGGTCATTGCTATGTGGTTGCTAAGGTGTTCTGGCTGATTGCTCAAAGGTTACTTACAGTCAAAAAAGCCCCAAAATCTGATGTACAAATGGTGCAGAATGAGTTTCACAACAGAGTCGAATTCTTAGCCTAAGAGGCTTGAGCGGTAGTAGAAATAAGATCAATATTAATAGTAGTATTGTTGCTTGACTAAGCAAATGCCACTAACTAGATTACACACAAGCCCTGTGTGTATGAGAAAGAGGGTTTGAGCATGTGGGGTTCATTTGTGCAGCACAGAAAGAATTTGGGCTATACACTTCTGTCTTTGTGTCCAAGTACGTGTGTGTGTGTGTTTGTGAGATGATGTAACATACATGTGTTTTTAATATGTGGTTTATGATATGTATCTCTGAGTTTGTGTCTGTGTGTTTAAAGTTAATGCACAGTAAATCCTGCACGGATGTGTGTGTGTTAAACAAGGTTAGTCTGAGCTAGGAGAAAGTGCACAAAAAGAGAGAAGACTCGGATCAGGAAAAGAGAAGAGGAGGGAAGGGCAGAGCAGCTGTAAAATAGTGAGTCTTTACAAACTCGACCTGAAGAGAAGAAATTCTGAGAGTTACAGAGGAATAAACGTGAATGTTATAGGCCTCCCTCGAGGACAATGGGAGAAAATAGCTGAAGGAAATGAGGGAGAGAGAGAGAATATCTCAGGAAAATATCAATTACAAACAAACATAATTAGTCTGAAAATCAAGTTTATATAATGCGTTATTTAAAGTAAATAATTTTGTGAAATGCAATGTAAACACAACTGAGTCATTTGCGGCGGTTGGTTTGCACAGGTGATGGACAGCTGTCCGATCTCAGTCCCAGCAGAGATTTGAGCTCATTTCCTGCTAAATTCCTGATATATTGTCCCATATCAGCATTATGGCCTAAATTCTTTAAATCCCCACAAAGAAAACTCTCTCCAACTCTTTAAAACAGAGGAATTTAGCAGCATCTGTAATGTATTTCAATTTGAGAACATCGCCTTCAGCATGAGGACACTGATTGGACAGGGATGTGTCACATGAAATGAATCCTTTGGTCATATTTGAACTGTTGTTAAAGGACTAGTTCACCCAAAAATGCATATTCTGTCAATTTTTCACTGTCATGTTGCTCAAAACCAGAAATGTTTAACAGAATGTTGATGTTGCTCTTTTTTAGTTAATCTAAAGAGTAGCTTAAAGGAATAGTTCACCCATGGCCTCAGGCCAACTGATGGGTTTGTTTCTTCATCAGGTTTGGAGAAATGTGTCACTGCATCACTGTCTCAGCAATTGATTCTCTGCAGTGAATGGGTGCCGTCAGAATGAGAGTCCAAACAGCTGATAAAAACATCACAATAATCCACACCACTCCAGTCCAGCAATTAATGTCTTGAGAAGCCAAAATCTGTTTTTATGAAAAAAAAAATCATAATTAAAATGCTTTTATACCACTGCTTCCAGCTAAAATAAAAATCCATAACCCATAATAACACTTCCTCAAGTGAAAATGTCCATCTCCTGTTATCTTTCACATCAAAATCCAGCCACATATTTGTTTAGAGCTGTTTTGGCTTTTAAACGCTGCTTGATCTGTGCAGATTTCTCTCCTGATTCAGACCAGAACACTTTCTCAATGGAGGAAGTGTTATTAGGAATTATTTAAGTTAAAAAATGTCTTGATGGATTTGTTTCAGCTTTTGTCTTCTCAAGATGTTAACTGATGGACTGGAGTGGTGTGGATTACTTGTGGATTATTGTGATGTTTTTATCAGCTGTTTGGACTCTCATTCTGACGGCACCCATTCACTGCAGAGCATCCATTGCTGAGCAAGTGATGTGATGCTATATTTCTCCAAATCTGATGAAGAAACAAACTCATCTACACCTCGGATGGCCTGAGGGTGAGCACATTTTCATTTACGGGTGAGTTTTTTTCCTCACACAAACAGTTCAACACACAACATGCATGTTATGATGCATTTTAATTCATAATTTTTTTACAGTGTTACAGCCCCAGCATACACTGAATTTTACTGGGACTCATTCATGAAAACCAACAGTTTTTCAGTTTTTTTTTTTTTTTTAATTACGTAGATTGTCGTATGATGCAAGATGTTACATTACCACAAGACATTCTTCATCATGTGACAATTTACACAGAAATGTGTTCTGCTTGTGTTTCAAGCAAATGAGGACTTCTGATGAAAAACAGGAGTCATGAAATTCTGCGAAACAGATTTTACACAGAAGAAAGTCATACAGATTTGTGTTGACATGAATAAATAGTAAGCAAATGATGACAGAATTTGCATTCTTGGGTAAACTACTGCTTTAAATTTAATTTTCAAATTAAAAAATTAAGTTTTACATCAGGATAACATGTTGGTATGTTTGTTCTTGCATGATAACAATCACATATTTTCACGTCACGTGTTCAAATAGCTGCATTTTCTCAGTCAGCATTTGAATCATATGGTAAATTTGAGATGAATTCTCTCTTTTGTTTATGAAAGGCCATTGTGAAGAGATATAGCCTTTGACACGGCAATGTAAATGTTTATTTAGCGAGTGCAGAGCCCACCCTATGCTAAATGGCTTCACACAGAAAGACCTTTCACTGCACGTCTCTTTCTTTCTTTAGCTCTTCTTTCTCATTCCTCTCTTCTCTTTTACTTTCCATTCCCTGTCCCAGCAAAACTCTTCCTTCCTTCCTTCCTCATCTCTGCTTTATTACTTCACTCCAGGCCTCTCATTCCCTCTATCTGTTTTTCTGCCCTCTCTATTTCTGGAGTGCGTGTGTGTGTGTGTGTGTGTGTTTTAAACAGTGGCGTCTTTCATTGCGCTACAGCGTAACTGTGTCACACCCCCAGAAAGCCCCTTCGCTCCACTCCTCTATTTCACTTCCTCTCCTCCTCTTCTCTCATTTCCCGCTGCTCACACACACACACAAACACACACACACACACACACACACACACACACACTAAAGTACACATAACTACAGTTTATCATTCCTCCAAATAGAATGTTGTACACCCAATAACATTCCTGAGATATCTAACCCATAATAAAACGCAAACACTCTCTAGTTTACACATCCAGAACAAGATATTACACAGTCTAACACACTGATCATGAAGAACAAAACTGCTTTCAGAACAGAAAGAAATCAACGTTCATGTACAAAGAAAGAGTTTTAGTTTTATTCTTTCTTCATCTGTTCAGAGATTTTCACCTACTTTGTGTTAGATGCCATTTTCTCTGAATATGTAGGCCTATGTAGAACATTGACACAGAATGTGATTTTGTTTTAAAACATGGGCAGTGGAATGATGTTAAAGTTGAACAACTTTTAACTTGAGCAGCGAGTTTTTAGAATGGCGTGTCATGTGCGAGATTCTGCAAAATCGCAATGGTCAAACACATCCATCTAGTGCATGTTTACATAGAAAAACAATGGAAGAGCAATGCAGTGGAATGCAAAAATGTATTCTGTGTGAATGGCCCCATAATATGTAGAATATCTAATATAAATATTGGCAAATATATTATTCATGGAGTCAATCTGACTTTCTCCAGTCAAGTGAAATGATTTTAAAATATTTGTATATTACTTTTCAAAATACATAATTTTTTTCAAAGAAATTATGTTAATGTTATAACAGGGCTGCCCCATTAATAGTCGACTAAATGTTAGTTGATGAGAACAGACTTAGTCGACTAAAATTCTATTATTCGGTTAGTCGCAGAACAAAAACTGTCCATGTCCATAATGGGAAGATCCTTGGGAATGGGAAGGCTGGTCCTTGAGGTAATTACAGCATATTGGGCAGGAAATCCAAAGGTTCACCTATCATTCATCCACCTCAAATATGGCTTATCATCAAAACATGTTAGTAGCAACTTTACACAGCTGTTTGCTCTAATGTTACCCTAGATATATGTGTGTTATTAGGCTCAAATCCAAGTGGTTGTGTGGAGTGTGGAATCTGTTAGCACTGTTTTGATATCAACAAGACATTATGCTTTCATAAAATAAAGAAAAACAAACAGGATGCTCTTTCTGGCGTTTCTGTCTCCGTGAACTGGAGCACATCACAAAAATGAACTGAAACTCAACCTATAGGCTACTTGCCTCACAGACATGATAAATATATCTACAGAAAGTTTGAAATGTCTACTTTAAAATGAACCAATTTAAACTGAAAACAAAAACTTTCTGATTATGTAATCTGTATGAAGGGTACATTTCTCTCTGAAGGTTCAACACTGTGGAGATGCCCAGTCAGTGTTACGGAGCCGACGAGACGAGAGACGTGCAGATCCATGTGTGAGCATTTTATTTACAAAGGCGTGGTCAGGAAACAAGCAAGGGTCAAACAATGGCAAACAGGTATATCACAGGCAGGGCGAAGAGTCATCCAAAACGGACATGAGTCAGTCGACAGCAAACAATATCCAAAGGGGCTTGACAAGAGAAGTAATCCGAAAACGTGAGCAATAATCCAGGCAAGGCGCGAACAGAGTCCGAAATGGCAAGAAAATGGTTAATCCAAACAGACAATAAATCCAGGGCAGGCTGCTGACAGACGAGACGAGATAAACCAGGCAAGGATCAGGAAACAGGAAAAAATACAAGACAAGGCTAGACTAGACTCTGAACTAAGAACTAGAAACTAGAACTGGGAACTGGCTCCATAGAGTAGCTATCACTAGGTGAGTGATAAGTGCTAGACAATACTCGGCAGTGAGGGAGAGGAAGTCCATGGCTTAAGTAAGGGGTGTAATGGGAATCAGCTGTGTGATTAGTCTCAGGTGTGAGCGTGTGATTAGTGAAATGGCTGCTGGGAAATGTAGTCTGGGGGTGACGTGCAACAGTTAGTGTAGTGCAAGAGTCCATGTAGTGAGCGAGTGACCTCTGGTGGTGAGCGACCGGAAGTGCATGGACAGGATTCGTGACATGTGACAAAATCAGTGGCTTCCAGACGCTCCTATACAATCCAGGAGGGCGGTGGAGTGGAGGCGGAACAGGGGGAGGGACGGAGGGCCAGGTCCACGTGGAAGTGGAGTGGTCAGGGACCGAGGCAGAGCCGGCAGAACAGGAAGCCAGGATGGAGCAGACGGAACTGGAGCCCACCAGTGCGGAGCAGATGGGACAGGAGCCCACCAGGGCGGAGCAGATGGGGCAGAAGACCTCCACAGCAGAGCAGACGGAGCAGGAGCCCACCAGGGCGGAGCAGAGAGAGCAGGAGCCCACCAGTGTGGAGCAGACGGAGCAGGAGCCCACCAGGGCGGAGCAGATGGTACAGGCGGAGCAGAAGACCACCAGAGCCAGATAGCAGACCACTACGGCGGAACAGACAGAACAGGTGGAGCAGAAGACCACCAGAGCCAGACAGCAGACCTCCATGGCGGAGCAGACAGAACAGGTGGAGCAGAAGACCACCAGAGCAGAGCAGACGGACCTGAAGACCATGGCAGGGACTGGGACCTAGGGAACACTGAGACACACGAGACCGACAGAGCATATACAGCCCCAAAGGACGAGGCAGGGAACACAACAAGTTCATAAATAGTAATTTCAGAAACAGATTCCTGGGTTGATACTGGATAGGCTGATAGTTCATAATTGGCCTCCATGGGCAGTTCAGAGCAGGGCAACAGTTCAAGAGCGGCCTCTGTGGCTGTGACAGAACAGGACGAGCTTTCAGGGACAGCCCTACTGGCTGCGACAGGACAGGACGAGGATTCACTGACGGCCTCCATAGCCGTGACAGGGCAGGACAAGAGCTCACAGACGGCCTCCTTAGCTGTGACGGGGCAGGGCGAGAGTTCACAGATGGCCTCCTTAGCCGTGACAGGACAGGGCGAGAGTTGACAAATGGCCTCCTTAGCCATGACAGGACAGGGCAAGAGTTCACAGCATCTTTAAAAAGCTGGTCAGCAGAAGGAAGCATGAAGTGCTCCAAAATTTCTTGGTAAACGGGTGTAATGACTTTGGTCTTCAAAAAACACAATGGACCAACACCAGCAGATGACATTGCACCCCAAATCATCACAGACTGTGGAAACTTAACACTGGACTTCAAGCAACTTGGGCTATGAGCTTCTCCACCCTTCCTCCAGACTCTAGGACCTTGGTTTCCAAATGAAATACAAAACTTGCTCTCATCTGAAAAGAGGACTTTAGACCACTGGGCAACAGTCCAGTTCTTCTTCTCCTTAGCCCAGGTAAGACGCCTCTGACGCTGTCTATGGTTCAGGAGCGGCTTAACAAGAGGAATACGACAACTGTAGCCAAATTCCTTGACACGTCTGTGTGTGGTGGCTCTTGATGCCTTGACCCCAGCCTCAGTCCATTCCTTGTGAAGTTCACCCAAATTCTTGAAATGATTTTGCTTGACAATCCTCATAAGGCTGCGGTTCTCTCGGTTGGTTGTGCATCTTTTTATTCCACACTTTTTCCTTCCACTCAACTTTCTGTTAACATGCTTGGATACAGCACTCTGTGAACAGCCAGCTTCTTTGGCAATAAATATTTGTGGCTTACCCTCCTTGTGAAGGGTGTCAATGATTGTCTTCTGGACAACTGTCAGATCAGCAGTCTTCTCCATGATTGTGTAGCCTAGTGAACCAAACTGAGAGACCATTTTGAAGGCTCAGGAAACCTTTGCAGGTGTTTTGAGTTGATTAGCTGATTGGCATGTCACCATATTCTAATTTGTTGAGATAGTGAATTGGTGGGTTTTTGTTAAATGTGAGCCAAAATCATCACAATTAAAAGAACCAAAGACTTAAACTACTTCAGTCTGTGTGCATTGAATTTATTTAATACACGAGTTTCACAATTTGAGTTGAATTACTGAAATGAACATTTCCACAACATTCTAATTTATTGAGATGCACCTGTACATTTATATTCTTATATTTTATATTATATATAAAGATATTTAATATATAAACATAACATATTTTTCTTAAATATATACATGCATGTGTTTGTATTTATATATAAATAATAAATATGCGCAGTATACACACATATATTGTGTAAACAAAAACTTTTATTTTGGATGCGATTAATCGTTTGACAGCACTAGTTTAATCATAGTTTAATCTATAATAGTAAGGAAATTAAAACAACAGAAAGTGTGTATGAGAGATAAAGAGAGCACATGGTCATCAAGTGTTCAGAAGCTCCACTTCCATCAAAACGTGAGCTTGTCTTTTTATGCCCAGTAATCTCAACGTCCCCTCAACACACACTCCAAACTATAGAGATAAACACACACACATACTCTGCTATGTACAGCCAAACAGCCCTCAGAGGGGCCAGTGAGAACTTTTCCTGTGTTCCACCTTCATCTGTGGCATTTTAAAGCTCGGTTACAAACCAAAAGTACTCACTTATGTGTTGCTGAAAAACTCTTAGCAACCAATTCCCCATAAAAATGATGGATTTAACCTATAGGTCCCTTAGGGAATTAGTGGAAATCTAAGGCAATGGCTGAACGTGTCATGTGACTGATAACTTGTGATTCATATATTGCTTCCAAAGGGCTTTTGCACAGCAATTATAATCAAGCTCCATTGTGTTGCATTGCACATCTCACTTGCAGCGAACACAATGAGTGAGAGATATTGTAACTACAGCAAGAACATGCTGTGTTATGACAGAAACTATTGTGAAATGTTTAACATAAACGCTTAGGTAAGGCCGATAGATAAGATGTTGTAATGCATCTTAAGGAATCCCTTGCCTCAGGGATTTTTGGCCCACAGATACAACTGCTTAAATTCATGTTCCCTTGTGAAACAGAAGTGCACTTTAGCATACTTTTACATAGAGTACTTATATACTTTACAAGAATATACCTAATTGTGAACTGAACTTAATGTTTTCAGATACTTCATTGCATGATAATTGCAATTAAATGAAAATTTATTACAGTTTACATGTTAGTCAGCACATCAAAATAAGTGTACTTCTTTAAAACATGACTAAAATTTATTAAAACAAAATGATTTAAAATGTACTTTAAAGTAACATTTTTAATTTGACACTATTACAAAGTGCACTTTTAAAAGTATACTTAAGTGTGTTAAGAAACATAGTCATTAAAGTGTCTCTCTTTAAGTAAAGTTAAGTGGCCTTTTATTTCATTAATATTATATTATCTGCAAGTACAGAATATTTAAAAATACACTACTAAGATTTTAAGTACACTACAATTGCACATGTAATAAAACTAAGCATACTTATTTTTCACAAAGTATAATTCGAAATTACAGAAATTACATTTTCTCTTCTCCAGCGTGTCTTTCTTTCCTCCATGAAAAACAGATGTTGAACATGTCACAGATGCTCTTTTCCAAGGTGGATGGGAACCAAAAAGCACAAAAGCAATCCATATTTTGTGCGCATATGAAAATAATAGTGGCTTGGAATGATATGAGGGTGGGTAAACTGACAAAGATGTCACATTTGGTGAATTATTCAAACACAGAAAACAATTACAGCTCAAGCAAACCTGCTACCAGAGCCCTCGCTCAGATTTCAGCACTTGTTCACAACACACAAGACTGACATGTCCTGGTAACACAAACACTGCAGCGTGTTTGGATGTGTCTGAAGTAATCCTTCTAAAAGCGATTCACTGTGTGTATCACGCCACCAACAGCAGGAAACGGCTTCACCACATCAACTTGACCGCCGTTCAAAAATGACTAACTCTGGTTTTGAGAGCTCACATGCTGCCCTGGGCCGCTGGAATGGATCGGAGATGTATAATATAACTACCGCCCAGGCTGATCCTGGAAAGTTGGATTAAAGGGAACTGGGTGATTTACGATTTGCAAAGAATCTGACTCTAGTCAGCATTCGACAGGGGAGTGAGAACGAGTCTCAGCTCAAATGAACCAATTCGATCTGGAAGGAAAGTTGAAGAAAAAGACTTGTGGAGTTTCTGAGAGACAGAGAGATGGATGGAGAACCGGCTCCTGGAATAGGAGGGAATCCATCCCTTTGACATGAAAAACACACTTTGGGATGAAAGTCTTTGATGAAATCTTTCAGAAAATCAGTGGTAATTACTAGTGGCTCGGATGAAGCACTTTCGCCAAATTGTGGTTAAATCTGGGAGGTTGGTGTTGAGCTAAAGAGCTTCTTGAGTGATGTAACATGGGACTTTCCAATGGGAACATTTAGCCATAATCAGTGCAAATGAAACATTGTCACTCTAGACCAACCAGTATATTTAAAAGGACGGTTCAAAATTTCCTGTTCATTTACTCTCCTTCTGGCCATCCAAGATGTAGGTGACTTTTTTCTTCAGTAGAACAGTAAAGAAGATTTTTAGCTGAAACTGTGCTCCTTGGTGATTCATAAAATGCAAGTCAGTGGCTACCATCAATTTGAGAGTCAAAAAAGCATATACAGGAAACAAGGAAAATATAACACTCGTGGCTCCTGATGATATATTGAGGTCTTACGAAGCAAAACAATCAGACTGTGCAAGAAACTGAACATTATTTACAACATTATTACCTGTAATCCAGAGCCTCAGGCAAACGGTCTGGAATGATTCATGAACAAATCGTTCTTTTGAACCGGTTCTTTTAAGTGAATTAGATGAACCAAATCGGACTGAACGTCTGAAACAGATCACGGCGCGAGCAGCACAGATCTACAAGTCACTCAATCAAAACTCACTTTCAGACGCCTGACAGTCACTCCGACTTGAATTGAGCCGAAATAGCGGCGTATCTGATCCTTTGATGAATGAACTGATTCAGTGCTCCAGTTTCTGCAAGCAGTCACTGAACTGAGGAAACAGTTCGACTCGGACAGAAGAGCCACTGATACAAGCATGTTTATATGCTTTAGACATGTAAAACATCCACATTTCACATCTTTATTGTATAATATAATAATATAATTGCGTATAAGTGATGTGATTATGTAAACAAACTGGTGAGTCGGTTATTTAAACCAGTTCATTGATAAGAACTGTCCAAAAGAACCAGTCTGTGGAAAAGAATCAGACTTCCCCATTTGCCTGAGGCTCTGGATTACAGGTAATAATTTTGTAAATAGCATCTAGTTTCTGGTACAGACTGATAGTCTTGCTTTATAAGACCTCAATCTATTGTCAGGAGCCACACGTATTAATTTTGTGTTGCCTGATATGCTTTTTTGGACCCGGTAGCCTTGCATTTTATGAATCACCAATTTTTACGGTTTCAGGTAAAAGTCTTCTTTTCTGTTCTACTGAAGAAAACAGTCACCTACATTTTGAATGGCCTGAAGGTGGGTAAATTGACAGCAAACTTTCATTTTTGTGTGAACTATCCTTTTAAAGCTAAAGTGTGTCATTTCACCAAACAGAATAGCAAAATCATGAGATTTCAGAATCCTCTCGTCATACACCACTGTTCGGTTAGTCCTTCTCCAAACTCACACCATTGCTGGCTGAGTGGACAGTCTGAGATCATTCCCAAACACATGCAAACTCCATTTTAGCAGTTGAGGTCATTATACAAATGGTAAATATTTGGTATTAGAAAGTATAAAGCAGGCTGAATGAGATTAAACTCTGATTAGCCCATTTACAAAGCCAGTTAAAGGGGCCACACATTTGTAGCATTTCATTTATGTCATTTGCGATAGTATTTGTTTTTGTTTTTTTTTGTTTTTTTGTTTTTTTGCAACACAACAGTCACAATTTAGTATTTCATGAGGACTTTCCATCCTCTCTCTGACCCATAAAATTAGTCATGCTGTTTTTGCTGCATTTGACAAATGACCTCTGTTCTGACTGGCTAAGCTCTGTGTCCCAGCTCTCGTTCATTAGAGACAGCCAAGTTATAAATACTGAAAAGAGACTGATATGTAAATATGACTATCATATGTTAATCACTGCATCACAATCATGATGATTTATGAGACGTTTATGTAGCTTAGTTTCAACAGAGAGTCTATGAGTTCTGAAGGTTATGATTAGAGTATTTCTACATCAAACTATGTTATTTGCCTTGTACACTTAATTGTACTGAATGTGGACTTGTAGTTAAAAAATCTTTAAAGTATGTTTTTAAACACTGTACTTGCAGATTACATAATATTACTTAAATAAAAGGTCACTTAAGTGCACTTAAAAAGAGACACATTCATGACTGTTTCTTTTTCACGTTAAAAAAGTGCACTTTGTAATAATGTAATAATTTAATAAGCACTTTTTAATAATGTCAGATTAAAAGTTTTACATTTTAAAATATTACGTTTTAATAGTCTATTGTTGTGCTAAACTAAGGCAAACTAAAGCAAATGTAATATACTTGATTATAATTTTAACTGCAGTGTGTTATTTAAAATTACATTTAAAATCGATAATTTACTACTAAATTACAACTTCATCATTACAAACATGTAATTACAAATATAGTTAAAACAAAAGTTTTAATAGAGATGACATATTTTAATTTATCATAAATGCGTGTCAGTGCATTCAGCAGTAACACTTTAACCATATTTCAAAGACAATATAAGTCATTATGAAATTGCATATAAAAATGTACTTAAGTCCTACTTAAGTGGGTCAAAAAGCTGTATAGTTCAGCTAACTGTATTTAATATAAATTTAAACTAGTGCTGTCAAACGATTAATCGCGATTAATCGCATCCAAAATAAAAGTTTTTGTTTACATAATATATGTGTGTGTACTGTGTATATTTATTATGTATATATAAAGACACACACATACAGCATATGCTTTGAAAATATTTACATGTATTTACATGTATATATTTATATTCATATAATTTATATTATATATAAATATATTTAATATATAAACGTAACATATTTTTTAATATATGCATGCATGTGTATGTATATATTTATATATATATATATATATATATATATATATATATATAATTAATGTACACAGTACACACACACACACACATACTATGTAAACAAAAACTTTTAATTTGGATGCGATTAATCGCGATTAATTGTTTGACAGCACTAATTTAAACTGTAACACTTCTTTTATTTAATTGCAATGAACATGCAATTAAGTATCTGAAAAAAATTATATTCAGTTTGCACTTCAGTAAATTCTTTTAAATTATATTATTTCCGTAGTAAGTATTCTTTTTAAAAGTATGCTGACGTTTAGGGTTTAAAAGAGAAAATTTTCCATGATTTGTCAAATCTATCAAATCTTTCAAATCTAAAGCTTAATGTTAAAAAAGAACCACCAACAGAATTTCTTATTCTTCCATATTCCAGGACTCACCTGTAGGCTGCACCTGCGGTACTCTCTGTCCCGTCCAGAGCATCTGTAGTTGGCCACCACTGGAGGCCTCCAGCCCCTCTCGGCTTCGTGTCTGGAGGGCTGGCCAGTGTTCTGCAGGACCCAGGGCTCGGGGTTTGGGTTTGTGGGAGTCTGGAGCCCATAGGGAGGAGGCTCTCTGGGAGTGTGCGATCGCTGGATGGTGTGTGTGTAGGAGTGTGGGACTTGGCGAGAAACTCGGCCGTCAACACGTCTGTCGCGGGCCCCGTGTCTCTGGGTCAGGGGCCGTGAATGTGCGATTTGCTTGTGTTCCTGCACTCTCTCCACGCGCTCTCCATCACTTGTTTTCTCAGCTGCAGCATCAGTCTCCACGTCTGCAGCCTCCGTCTCTTTTTCCTTCTCATTTCGTTCTCTATTAACAGTGTCTGTGATAATTTGTTCTACTTCTCCTGGTGTTTTATCCACATGTGCGCTGGAGTTCACACTGAGAGCATCGAGACCTTCTGTGGTGGTGGTGGTGTTGTGGTGGCGTGTGTGTCGTGCGTGACGGTTTTGTCTGTGTAAGGGAAGAGAGAACGGCACCCTGCCGTACCCAAACTGTCCAGGGCGAATAGAAGAACTAGACCTGGTGTGACATGGACAGAAAATAACTATAATATATGAGTATGCTAGAAAAGACAAACACGTTAGACAGCAAGATATCAAAGCTAAAAGAACAACAAAAGTCCCTTTAAAACAGCTGATGTTGAACAAGGTGTGTGAAAACCAATGCCTTGTATTTTCACTTTACTGTAAAGGCCCATTCACACCAAGAATGTTAACTATAAAGATAAATATATTAGCGTCCACACCAGCGAACGATATCATCTGTTTATTCATCTGCTGCTTTAAATTCTCGAGCTTGTTAAAGCAGGATTGATTCTGATTGAGTGTCAAAGTTTGCATCGTTCATCAACTGGAAAAAAAAAAAATTCTGAAAGTGATTCCAACGATATTGTTTCTCTGTGCCTTTATCATTATAGCTGTGGTGTGGACTCTGCTATTCTTTGAAATCAAGAACGATTTTTAGAACTATATCTTTATCGTTATCTTTATAGTTATCATCCTTGGTCTGAACGAGCCTTGAGTCTTGTTTTATCCCACAGAAAGACTTTTAGAGAAATCACACTGGTTTTCTTTAAAAGATTCAAAGTTAGACCTTATTCAATGATTCAACAGTGAACCCAGTTCCGACGAAATTGGGATCTCGCCAGAGAGACCAATCCACTTCAAGAGTAACTAAACGAGCCAATGGACATTGGCATGCGATTATTGCATCCAGCTGCCGCTGATCACAGCGTGAGCATAAGAGGCAGCTGGTGCACCGCATTAATTCATCCTTTCGTTTCGGAGCCGAGCGGTAGTGGTTGAAGCTACTGCTCTCCCTTTCCAAGAGAGTGTTCTGCGAGCGAGTGCGGGCGTTACGGCGCAGCAGCGGTGGTCACGGTGTCTGGGAGAGAAAGATCATCTTCCTGCTGACATCCACACTAGGTGCGGTGGCCAGCTCCCCTGCGTGCTTCGGGACTAAAAGAGCATTTCTCTGAAAGAGCAATTTCTCTAAAAGAGTAACACGGGTGATCGCGTCTTTTTAAAGATGTCTTATCACCCGTGCGTTTCTGGGTGTGGTCGTTTTCTGGCGCCTCAGGATGGTCACGATCGCTGCCTCACATGTCTGGGCATTCAGCACGCTGAGGAGGCTTTCGTGGATGGTTCATGTTCTTCTTGCAGGGACATGACCATCTCGGAGTTGCGTAATAGACTTCGCTATGTCAAACATGGCGGAGTCCCTCTGCCTCTGCCGCGGTCCGGTGTGCGCGCCGCTGGATCCGGTGGAGTCAGAGGTGATTTGAGGATTACGGTGAGGGCTTCCCCAAGTGGAGCTCCTCACCCCTCACGCACTCCGCAGCCGGTGGAGCTGCCGAAGGTCGCAGAGGCGGCCCTTATTCCCCTGAGAGAACGGGGCGTGCCCATCCTCAACTACATCGACGACTGGCTCATACTCGCACAGTCTCGAGAGCAGTTGTGCGCACACAGGGACCTAGTGCTCAGGCACCTCAGCCATTTGGGCCTTCGGGTCAACTGGGAAAAGAGCAAACTCGTGCCAACGCAGAGGATCTCTTTTCTCGGCATGGAGTTGGATTCGGTCAACCAGACAGCACACCTCACCCAGGAACGTGCTCTGTCGGTGTTGAACTGCCTCAAGACTTTATCAGGCAGGACAGCGGTTCCACTGAAACTCTTTCAGAGGCTCCTGGGGCATATGGCTGCAGCTGCGGCCATAGTTCCGCTCAGTCTGCTCCATATGAGACTGCTTCAGCACTGGCTCCATGGCCGAATCCCGAGGTGGGCGTGGAAACGCGGTACTCACCGGGTTCAGATTACACCGGCCTGCCGCAAAACCTTCAGCCCGTGGTCAGATCCTTGATTCCTTCGAGCAGGAGTGCCCCTGGAGCAGGTATCCAGGCATGCTGTGGTATTCACGGATGCCTCGGCCACCGGCTGGGGTGCCACGTACAACGGGCACGCAGTATCAGGGGTTTGGACGGGTCCCCTACTGCATTGGCATATCAATTGCCTCGAGTTGCTGGCAGTACGCCTTGCCCTGCGTCGCCTCAGAGGGTCGCCTTCGGGGCAGGGACGCTCTGGTCCGTACGGACAACAATGCAACCGTTGCGCATATCAAACGGCAAGGCGGTTTACGCTCCCATCGCATGTCGCAACTCGCCCGCCACCTCCTCCTCTGCAGTCAGAAGCATCTGAGGTCCCTTCGTGCCATCCACATCCCAGGAGTGTTCAATCAGGAGGCCGACGAGCTGTCTCGAGCGGCACTTCCTGGGGAGTGGAGACTCCATCCCCAGGTGGTTCAGCTAATTTGGAGTCGGTTCGGAGTTGCTCAGGTAGATCTGTTTGCATCTCCGGAAACCACCCTGGCCGATTCCTCTGAGGAAGGATCTGCATTCTCAGAGACGGGGCACCCTCTGGCACTCGCGTCCAGACTTGTGGAAACTCCATGTGTGGTCCCTGGACGGGACGCGGAGGTTCTAGGTGACCTGCCCCAGGAGGTAGCTCTCACTATAGCTTCAGCACGAGCACCGTCCACAAGACAGGCCTATGCACTGAAGGATCCTGTTCGTCGAATGGTGTTCCTCTTACCATGAGGACCACCGGAGATGTTCGATCAGAGCCGTACTTTCCTTTTTGCCACAAGGGTTGGAGCGTAGGCTGTTCCCCTCCACCCTTAAGGTGTACGTTGCTGCTATTTCTGCCCACCATGACCCCATAGAAGGGAGGTCGGTGGGGAAGCACGATCTGGTCGTCAGGTTTCTTAGGGGGGCCAGAAGGTTAAATCCTCCTAGGGCTTCCTCCCTACCCTCTTGGGATTTGGCATTGGTGCTAAGAGCCCTACAAACTGCCCCCTTTGAGCCGTTGCAGTCAGTCGAGTTGAAGTTTCTCTCTATGAAAACCCTACTCCTGACTGCGTTGGCCTCAATCAAGAGGGTGGGGGACCTGCAGGCATTTTCGGTCGACAAGTCGTGCCTTGAGATTGGGCCGGCTGACTCCAGTGCAACACTGAGGCCCCGGCCCAGCTATGTGCCCAAGGTTCCTACCACTCCCTTCAGGGACCAGGTAGTGAACCTGCAAGCGCTGCCCCTGGAGGAGGCAGACCCAGCCCTAGCTTTGCTCTGTCCTATACGTGCACTGTGTCAGTACGTGGATAGAACTCAGAGCTTCAGGACCTCAGAACAGCTCTTTGTCTGTTACGGAGGACAGCAGAAGGGGAAGGCTGTCTCCAAGCAGAGGATGGCCCACTGGATAGTGGATGCCATCACCTTGGCCTATGAAGCACAAGGTGTTTCCTGCCCGCTCAGGTTGCGAGCTCACTCCACTATGGGTGTCGCATCGTCCTGGGCGCTGGCTCGTGGTGCCTCGCTAGCAGACATCTGTAGAGCTGCAGGTTGGGCGACTCTCAACACGTTCGCTAGGTTTTATAGCCTACGTTTCGAACCGGTTTCCTCCTGTGTTCTCACCTCAAACGGGTAGTGGCACTGAGAGGGCCGGCTCAGAGTCGGCTTGCGGCGTCTTACGCCTAATTCTCCAGAGAGTTCCTTAACCAGGCAAACCCTGTCGAGTCCTCCAGCACTCCAGCGTCCGGACGCGGCGGAGCGTCCGGCGCCAGGCCTTTCAGCCAATGAATTCTTGAAATCTGGTGCGAGGCTAGTGCCCATATGAGAGACCCTGCCGGGATCCCATATGTGTATTCCACGGTATGCTTATTAGAGCCGTGTTTCCCCTGGCAGACCACATTCTGCCATCTCTAATGATGCAGCCTAAGCCATCTCAGAAACTTCCATGTGCAATAGGGCCCTACGGGGTTACTTCACATGTCTGAATATCACTTAACCCCCTCTGGGAGGAGGTGACTCCGCAGTGTGCCTCTTCCAAGTGGAAGGGCACGCTTCCCAGTGTTATCCTAGTCCTACTGTTTGGGTTGCTCAAGGAACAACAGTAGTAGTTGACCTCTGTGTAGAGCCCGGTCCTATCGTCTGCCTTATAAGAAGGATCAGGAGGCCTACACAGGGGACTGGAAGGGGCAGCTCCTGTGGCGCTTTGGTAGGGATCCCAATTTCGTCGGTCATCTGACGTGACTCGGAGTGACCGACTGAAAGGGGAACGTCTCGGTTATGTATGTAACCCTCGTTCCCTGAAGGAGGGAATGGAGACGTCATGTTCCGTCACCATAGTCGCTGTACCACTGCTGAGCTGCCGGGTCACCGGCTAGGCTCCTCAACAAAAGCATGAATTAATGCGGTGCACCAGCTGCCTCTTATGCTCACGCTGTGATCAGCGGCAGCTGGATGCAATAATCGCATGCCAATGTCCATTGGCTCGTTTAGTTACACTCGAAGTGGATTGGTCTCTCTGGCGAGATCCCAATTTCGTCGGTCATCCAACGTGACGTCTCCGTTCCCTCCTTCAGGGAACGAGGGTTACATACGTAACCGAGACGTTCTCTTGGCATTCACATTGTTACTCAACTTGAAATTGTATTTTTAGTTGTGATTGGGTCTCAACCTACTTATTTCTTCAAGTTTTATATCATTTCAAAATACACTGCCATTCAAAAATTTGAATGAAAGGAAGAAATTGAATCTTTTATTCAGAGAGACAGTATTAATAGACCAAAAGTGGAAGTAAAGACATTTATAATGCTAAAAAAGATAAATGCAGGAAAATGTATCACAGTTTCCACAAAAATATTGGGCAGCACAACTGTTTTCAACATTGATAATAATCAGAAATGTTTCTTGAGCAGCAAATCAGTATGATTTCTGAAGGATCATGTGACACTGAAGACTGCAGTAATGATGCTGAAAATTCAGCTTTGATCACAGAAATAAATTACAGTTTAACATATATTCAAATAGAAAAGTTAAATTGTAATAATATTTCATATTATTACTATTTTTATTATATTTTTGATCAAATAAATGTAGCCTTGATGAGCAGAAGAGACTTCAAAAACCTTAACAAACCTTAACAACCCCGAACTTCTGAATGGTATAGTGTAATGCTGAATAATTAATATGATATACTGAAGACTCAAATTATTACACAATATATGTAGCAGTTAGAAATGTTTGCAATTGCGTGAATATAGAAAAAGTGAATATCTACATTCACAACACACTATATAAGCTTATATTGACCACTAAAAGCCCTGTATCATGACCTTCACGTGCACTTGAGCATGTGCAGTAAAGGACAAAGCGTCGCCCTTTTACTCAAGCACGCAGCTCTTTCAGAGTGTATATTTATTTAAAGTGCCCCTATTATGGATTTTTGAAAATGAGCTTTCATGCAGTGTGTAACACAGCTCTAAGTGAATGAAGACATCCTGCAAAGATTTAAATCTGAAAGTGCACCGTGTATAAAGTTATTGTCTCTCAAAAGAAATAGTCGACTCTGAATCATTGAAACGAGTCATTTTTAAAACGAATCCCAAGCTGTTTCGTGTTGACGTCAACATGAAACATTAGCATATTGCCCGCCCACTTGTTGGTCTTTTCGCATTGGTCTGAATGAAAATGCAAATTCATTGTTCACCACTAGGTGCCGCTTTTGGAGCGTTAAAATAGCTGTTTCCCCGATAACGCTGTACACAAAGCAGCACTGCACTCACAAACACTGCTTTATCAGACATTACAGGTGAGATTAGATGGAAATGTAACCAATCACCACAGATTAGCGTCACGCAAAGCAGGGGTTTGGAAAAATTAATCTTTGAATGAATCGTTTGGGAGTCATTGAGCAAGTAAGGTAAAAATAAATGCATATTATAAGACAAAGGAAGTGTTTTTTGAGCTTGCATGCATGTCAACCTGTTGTTGGGGACTCCCAAAACCAAAATATGATCCTTTCTTTACCCATAATAGGAGCACTTTAAATCACAACCTTTTGTTGGACATGTTGCCATATTTATCATGCAACCCAAGCTATGAATGAGTATGCGCATGTAAACAGGAAGGTCTTCCCTAACGGCGACCAGGGGCCAGTTGCATAAAAGGTTTAGACTAGTCTTAAAAGTTAGTCATCTAATTTTGTTCTATAAGACTGGTCAAAATTTTTTAAATTCGGTTACATTAAACTGTAGATTAGTCTAAACTGAATCCAAAATATAAGACTGATTACCCCTTGGTTAACTGCTAGTTGGTCAAACTAGTTCTTAAGACACTGTCTTAATATAGAGGCTAAGTTTATGCAACTGGCCCCAGTCCTGCTCACCTTCTTACAAACGCCGGATCCCTATTGGTGGAAACCGACCTCCTGCTTCCACTGCCTGCAGCTCTGCTGTGATTGGGCGTCCGTGCGGGAACTCTCCCATAGGGAAGTGAAGCGGATGAGGAAGGTGAACGGTACACTGAAACCGGCTCCTGATTGGGTGGGGCGAATTGCACTGGCCCAGCTCCGCCGGCTTCGTTTCGGTAGAGTGGTAATCCTGGATTGGGATTGGCTGGGAGAGGCGGAGAAAAGTAAGGAGGCCTCTCAGCGCCCCCTGCTCCATATGGAGGGGGCTCGTTGACGGGATACAAGGAGTTGTAGTAGGGTCTGACCGCAGAGATCACAGGGGTGTTGTTTGGGACACCCGGTGGAATGTAAGGCGGTCGGTTCCACATAAGAGGTGGAGCTTGGGGAGGTGGCATACACTGTCTCCGCCTCTCAGACACGCCCACTCCACAGCTCTGAGAACACTCCACCCACTCGCTCCATGGACCCCACACTCCTTCAAGCGCCTCCTCTTCTGCCTGACGAGAATTTCGTCCGGCCGCCTGTCAGAGGAAGGCCTCATGATTAGTAAGTAAATATCCCACATGCAGTATATGCACAATACTGATACTGTATAGACCTGGGGTAGGCAATGTCGGTCCTGGAGTGCTGCTGTCCTGTAGAGTTTAGCTCCAACCCTAATCAAACACACCTGAACAAGCTAATTAAGGTCTTCAGAATTACTAGGGCTGCAGGCAGGTTAGTTTTTTTCAGGGTTGGAGCTAAACTCTGCAGGACATCGGCACTCCATGACCGACGCTGCCTACCCCTGGTATAGACAGTGGGGTCCAAATGTGACCCTGGACCACAAAACCAGTCATAAGGGTCAATTTTCTGAAATTGGGATTTATACATCATGTAAAAGCTGAATAAATGAGATTTCCATTGATGTATGGTTTGTTAGGATAGGACAATATATGGCCAAGATACAACTATTTGAAAATCTGGAAAATCTGAGGGTGCAAAAAAATCTAAATATTGAGAAAATTGCCTTTCAAGTTGTCCAAATGAAGTGCTTAGCAATGCATATTACTAATCAAAAATTAAGTTTTGATAT
This sequence comes from Spinibarbus caldwelli, assembly GCA_039654775.1. Lineage (NCBI taxonomy): Eukaryota > Metazoa > Chordata > Actinopteri > Cypriniformes > Cyprinidae > Spinibarbus > Spinibarbus caldwelli. The sequence goes on along the minus strand of CM077226.1, from coordinate 2,493,263 downwards.
ATTTGCGGTAGGAAATTTACAAAATATCTTCATGGAACAGGATCTTTACTTAAAATCCTAAACATTTTTGGCATAAAAGAAAAATCTATAATTTTGACCCATACAGTGTATTGTTGGCTATTACTACAAATATATCTGTGCTACTTATGACTGCTTTTATGCTCCAGGGTCACAAATATCTGAAAATCTGGGATTCAAAATCTCATTTCTTTTGAAGCCCAATATGCTCTTTGGATCATCTTAAATCATGCTGGAGAATATGATGGTCAGGTTTTGTTCATATAGCTCCGGTGCTGCTGTCATTGCTATACTGCATGACATTCTCAAAGTCATGTTCATTTATCATTTTTGAATTTACCTTTTTCCTTAAATTTTTGTGCGGATAATAATTTAGAAAAGTTTCAGACTCAGACCCTGCCATCCACATGCACAGCTGTAAAAACAAATATCTCAGACAAATGCACAACCACAAAATCAGCCCGGGTGCATAAGCTGAAACCTAATAGCAGCCATAATTACAATTATTTAAAAAGAAGTCTGATCAATATCAAATTACATCACAAGAGTAAACAAGCAAAGCATGAACAATTGTTTTGAAAAAAACACAGAATAATTCCCCAAACCACACCCAACAAGAAACACATGTCCTGTTTTGTTGTGCTCGGTGATGAATGACATTATGACTAAGAAAGAGGCATTATTAAACTAATGGCTTGTGCTGCATTCAGGAAGAGGCTGGACTCTGGAGTTCAGCCCAGTGCAATGACATTCTTTACAGTGCTGGACGCAGATTTGATCTAATTCCAGTTACTTATATAACCTCATTTCATCAATCAGGAGCGAAGAATTCGAGCGTCTGCAGGGCAGGCAGAGGTAGAAGGGAGGAAAGCAACAAACAAAAGAATCCATTCAGTTCTCAAAAAAAGAGAGAAAAAAAGGACAAGAGAACAAGCCCTGTAATGCACCTCTGATCCTGTCTAAACTGCCATCAAGGTCACACAATGCCAGCCTGTGTCTGCACTGGTGTGTGTGTGTGTGTGTGTGTGTGTGTGTGTGTGTGTGTGTGTGCGCGCGCATGTGTGTGTAATTAATAATTTAAATTATTAAATTAAAAAATTTAAATAATTAAAAAAGGTGATTTATATGCATTGATAGACAGACAGACAGATAGATACGTCCTAAAATATGCTGGGTTAAAAACAACCCAGCACTGGGTGAAATATGGACAAACCCAGTGGTTGGGTTAAATGATAAAAAATAAAAATAAAGTTATGTTTAACTCAGCTATTGCTTAAAATTACTATATTTCTTGCTTAAAATGAACCCAATATAGTTTGGAAATTAACATTTATTAATATGCTCAATAATTGAAGTTCAATAGTTTAATAAATAATAATTAAATAATAAACATTTTTTTAAATTGCTTATTAATAAATGTTCACCTTTTGATTATTGCTCATGCCTCTAGTAATTATGTGTCTGATTTTTAACTTACAACCTATTTTGGGTTTGTTTCAAGCCAGCAATTTAATAATTTTTAAGCAATAGTTGAGTTAAATAAAACTACCCAGAAGGCTGGGTTAAATATTTAACCCAACTGCCGAGTTTGTTCATATTTCATTCAGCATTGGGTTGTTTTTAACCCAGCATTTTTAGATAGATAGATAGATAGATAGATAGATAGATAGATAGATAGACAGACAGATAGATAGATAGATAGACAGACAGACAGACAGACAGACAGACAGACAGATTGTTTTTGGAGCTGCATTATCTGCATTAGCCAGTATAATCTGTGCATGTGTGTGATTTCCTGCCTGTTATAACATCTAGCATGCAGCGCTGTTTGTTTCTAGTTTTTTATGGCATTTGTCTCTGAGTATTTCTAGAATAAACTGTTGTTGAAATAGAGCATAACAGTGTGCTGTACAAACTACAAACGCACATCAAACTCTCAGCGAGAGTCTGCCACTGCAGCTCCTCCTGTAGCTCTGGTGGTCCTCACCCTCTGTGTGTGTGTGTGTTTGTGTGTGTGTGTGTGTGTGTGTGTGTGTGTGTGCACGAGCGTGTGTGTGTGTTTGCTTACTCTGAACATGTGCGTAACTGCTCACTTGCTTACATGTGAGTGTGATTTTTTTCACACCAACGCCCAATCACAGCCACATCTCACATGATCCCAAAGGACAACCCCACATGAGAGGCCAGATGACCAAACAATGGAAAGATCAGCTCATGCGGCCTGATTTAATGGTCAGATCCAGCAGTTTATCTGCGCTTCTCTCAGAGACACATAAGACCCATTCAGCTTCAGCCAGTCCACAAACATATGGCAACACTCTGACAAGCACTTCTCTCTAAAAGTAGAGTATGCAAATGTAAAATCATCATCATCTTCATCATCACTCACCGACTTCTCTGCTTCCTCAGCTGTTGTTAAGGGCAGGACAGCAAATACACAACACCAAAATGCACACAATCTGTGAGGAAGAGGGGAAACACATATGAAGATGAGTATTTAGAAGAAGAAGAATACAATTTTAGTTTAATCATGTTGTGATATTAAATTATACTGTGATAATGAGCCGCTATATTAACACACGATGAGCGCTGTAAATTATAATGTCTATGGTCTACAAGAGGCTGATTAGATTAATCTCCGGACAATTAGGAAAATGTGTTAACAAGCTGATGAATACGAATACTTCCCAATAGCTTTCCCAGAATTCCTCCTGACTGGGCGTTCCCCACCCTGCCTGGCTCCTATTGGCAGTTCATCTGTATATGACTTATCCTCAAAACATTCCCATATCAACCACATTCATCATGCAACGCCTTTAACCCACATGTTAAGGTTCTGGTTGGCGGCTTTTCATAGTAAAAATACTTCACATTGTGTCTTGTTGATATTTCTTGTCCTAATTTTAAGAAAATTGATTTTAAACAAAATTCCAAGTTGATTCAGAATAACATGTTTCGAATGATAAATGCTAGGTTACGTCTGTTTGAGGCCCCAGGTATAAAACACATCTGAAATAGTTCAGCGATATTTTCCTTGGGTAAAAGTAATCTTGGATTATCTTGTTCTTTATTCTGGGTTAGCAATTAATCCAGAATGGTCAGGACAAAATTTCACATTATACATAGTAACTTTGCTTAAGGCCTGTTTACACCAAAGATGATAACTATTAGTGGTGCAACGGATCACAAAAGTCACGGTTCGGATCATATTATGGATTTTGAGTCACGGATTGGATCATTTTTTGGATCAGCAAAAAACAAACAAATAAAAAAAGTTTGTTTTTTATTAATTACTGAAAGCTTACTTTACAAGTACTTCTATACCACAGCAAAAACTACTAGCTGAACTAATAAAGTCAGTAATAAAACAAGAACAATTACACAAATTACAAGCGTAGATGAATACAACATAAAGTTACTAATAAAGTCAGTAACACAGGTGCAGAAATGTAATAATTAATTGTAAAATAACACAATAGTGCTCTTCACTGCAGGTATTTATAGGCTGCTGTCTCTTTAAGACCAAATGCAAGTAGCCTACCTAATACTGACACACATCCAGTTTCTTTCTCAGCTGTTTCGGTTCTCTTAAGACATAACCGACTGTGTTTACTAGAATACTTGCCAAAACGGGTATTTAAACTTAAGTTTGTGTGCAGTATTGCCAACTACTTTCAATTGAACAACCCAGGCTCATTGGAAATATGTGCCTCTACATACATTTCTGCAACACCGTAATTACGTACCTTACTGCACGTTTCACGGCAGTTTCAAAGTGAAATGTCCAGAGAGTGGCACTAAAACACACGTTTAATACGTGACACGTTTTTATTACGTTCATACAGGCATGTATTGGAGCGTTTTTATTATGCTGCTTGAGGTACGTTTTGCGGCCGTTCAGAATTCAAATATCCAGTGAGTGTCGCTAAAGATTAATGCTCTATCATGTTGGAAATATCCCTTACACCAAATCCAAACCTAAACCTACCCGATAGTGTTAACAAATGCAAAAGTAATATAAAAACGTTTTTTCACTGATACAGTCTTGCTATTTTAACTTCCTTATGCAGATTTGAGCTGTTTTGTTGAACTGTAGTTTCACGGGGATTCGTACCGGAGATCTTCATCACCTAAGTGCAACGCCGTATCACGTGAGCTACCGAGTAAACTTACTGAATTGGAAAACTCATACATATGAAACTATATTTGTGACGAACATAACATTCTTCAAGTAATTGTGTGAAAATTAGCCTTTATTAATCAAAACTGTACCTGTAAATCATACTTTGTGTGAAAAGGAATAAAAGTTGTCTGAGTTTTACTGCCTCTAGTGTTCATTTCAACTGGAAACTGCAGTGAATCGTACATATATAGGTACGTTTTTTCAGTTTGCAAAAATGTTTGTAGAGGTACGTATTTCCAATGAGCCTAGGTTGCAACTGAAAGTAGCTAAAACTGGTAGCTAAATGTCACTAGATTACATCATAATGGAAAATTCACTGATCTACATAAAGATGAATATAGATCAGTGGGCAAGATAAAAACTTAGATAAGGTTTGTCCAAGAAGTTGCTATATTTGTCCCTAAACTTTTGAAAAAAGTCTCAAAAGGGGTGGGGAAGTAGCTAAATCTAGCAACAAAATTGCTAAATTGGCAACACTGTTTGTGTGTATGTTTCCGTTCAAAGAAAAGTGAAAGAGGAATCAATCTGTGTGAATGGCATCTCTCTCTCTCTGGATGTGTGGCAGCGGTTAAAAAACAGCGTGTGTTTTCTTTTGCTTGAATGGTTTAAAATTGTTTGAATGGGTAAATTGGCAAGACAAAACACGTGCAAATGATAAACTTTCACTCCATGATAGTTAAACTTAACAGTTAACCAGCGAATCACATGCGTGTCGAACCGTGGGGTCTGATCCTTACGGATCACGGATCATCTACGATCCATTGCACCCCTAATAACTGTAATGATAAGTATAAAGTTTATATATATATATATATATATATATATATATATATATATATATATATATATATATATATATATATATATATTTAGTCATTTAGCAGACGCTTTTATTCAAAGCGACTTACAAATGAGGACAGCAATCAATTGTAGTATTAAAACAACTAAACCAGATCCAAAACTAAAAGCTACAACTTTATAAATACTATATATACACATTTAAAAAAAAAAAATTAAGAAATTAAATAAAAATGACAAATGCATACAACAAAACATTTAAATGAAAACAAAAAAATAAAGCTAAAAACAATATATTAAAGAACAAAAGGTATAAGAGTATAATAATGATTCTAACATAACACTAAGCCAAACACCAAAAAAACAACTACATACAGTGCCACTTGAAAGTTTGTGAACCCCTTACAGAATCTGTGAAAATGTGAGGAATTTTAACAAAATAAGAGAGATCATACAAAATGCATGTTATTTTTTATTTAGTACTGTCCTGAGTAAGATATTTTACATAAAATATGTTTACATTTAGTCCACAAGACAAAAAAAAAATAGCTGAAATTATTAAAATAACTCCATGCAAAAGTTTGTGAACCCTTGGTTCTTAATACTGTGTGTGGTTACCTGGATGATCCACGGCTGTTTTTTGTTTTGTGATGGTTGTTCATGAGTCCCTTGTTTGTTCTGAACAGTTAAACTGAGCACTGTTCTTCAGAAAAATCCTCCATGTCCTGCGGAATCTTCAGGTTTCCAGCATCTTTTGAATATTTGAACCCTTTCCAGCAGTGACTGTATGATTTTGAGATCCATCTTTTCACACTGAGGACAACTGAGGGACTTAAACACAACTATTAAAAAAGGTTCAAACATTCACTGATGGTCCTGAAAGAAACACGATGCATTAAGAGCCAGGGGGTGAAAACTTTTGAACAGGATGAAAATGTCCAAATTTTTCTTATTTTGTAGAAATATAATTTTTTTCCATTTAGTACTGCCCTTCGGAAGCAACAGAAGATACCTGCATGTTTCCCAGAAAACAAATTAAGTACAATTTACCTTGATCTTCAAATTCAAAAAGTTTTCACCCCCCGGCTCTCAATGCATCGTATTTCCTTCAGGAGCATCAGTGAATGTTTGAAACTTTTTTAATAGTTGTGTTTGAGTCCCTCAGTTGTCCTCAGTGTGAAAAGATGGATCTCAAAATCATACAGTCACTGCTGGAAAGGGTTCAAATATGCAAAAGATGCTGGAAACCTGAAGATTCTGCAGGACATGAAGGATTTTTCTGAAGAACAGTGCTCAGTTTAACTGTTCAGAACAAACAAGGGACTCATGAACAACCATCACAAAACAAAAAACAGTCGTGGATCATCCAGGTAACCACACACAGTATTAAGAACTTAAAAGTATTAAGAAGAGTATTAAAAAAAAACAAAAAAAAAAACACTTACTTACACATAGTAAGAAATGGTTATAAAAACTGAAACAGAAGTGAAACAAGTAGTAGGAAATTAATAATTAGTAAGTTTTAATTATTGTTCTAATCCTGAGAATATAGAAGTCCACATCACAACTGCAGCATGTGCTTATAATAAACAGAGCAATGCAGTGCATTAGCATGGACACTAATATAATTAAGGTTATAGCTATATTTATATTTATCTTTCTTGGTGTGAATGTGCCTTTAACTTGGGGTAAGGACTCTTCTGAGCCACTTTTAACCCTGGTTTATGAAGCAAAGCGAAACAGCACTAACCCTGAATTGTGGTGCCAAGGATATACAGTTCAGTACAGTGTGAAACTGTTTAGCTGTTTAGCAACAGACAACTCATCAATAAGTGTCTAAGTGGTTAACCCGTTAGTAGTTAGGTTCAGTATCTGAGAGGTAACAGTGACAGCAAACGCATTAATCATGGAATTAAAGAGACGATGTTATGTATTAGCAGATTAATATGACGACATTGGACAAGCAGTTAATTATGGTGTTTACAGGAACATCATTTTCCAATGATTCTGTGTAAGTCTTTGAAATGTTGGTAAATAAAAACATTTTTACAGAATTACAACAGAATTACCTTTGTTTGGACATGTGCAAATATTAATAAGAATGTTCAGTTATGAATAAACAGTACAAATACATATTTCAGCTGTTTTATTCAGATTTCAAGAAACCAGAATATTGGTTCAATCT